>JANAVB010010638.1:0-107410 GCA_029216955.1 Iris pallida
TTTATGGATCAAGAAGAGAACGTGACTGACAGGGAACCTCGAGGACAAGATTCGACAATTGCAGAAGGAGTTGGATCCAATAGAGAACTGTCACGTCAGTTTTCGAATGAACAATTTCTATACTTTATTCGATATATATGTTTTTTCGCTACTTTTCTCATCATCTACTTTGCTTTGCTAAAAATAATAATGGAGGTAGGTTTACCGTTAGATTCCCCAATCCCAGACGCAGAAACCCTAAAAACCCTAAATGACGAGATCGAAACCCTAAATCTCTTACATAGTTCCGGAGATCAAGAAGAGAATCCGAAGCCATCAGAGGAGAAGGTCCCGGAGGAGGAGGAGGAGGAGGAGGAATTGGAGGGGAAGTCTCCGCATCCGCAGCGTCCCGGCGAGCCGGAATGCGACCACTACGTACTGACCGGCTGGTGCCGCTACGGCGCCGCTGCAGGTTCAACCACCCTCCCGACGAGACCAAGACGAAGGTTTAGCTTAGCTTGTTCGGATTTGCATCGAGTTTTTTTTTAGGGTTTTCTTTCTGATGTGGGTTTGTGTTTTGTTGCAGGTGGCGATTGAGAAATCGGCGGAGCCGGGACAGGTGTGCAGTTTGTTTGTTTATTTGGTTACCAGAAAAAAGAAAGTTTGCACTTTCCGAAAGTACAAATCCAAATAACTGTTTGCTAAATATTGAAACTGGCTCATGAATGTGCCTCTTTAAGCTTCGAGACCAATGAAAATGGACTTTGGGGAGTCCACATTCACTCATTTTCAGCATTTACCAAACGTTGAAAATGGGCTTCGGGGAGTACACTTTCAATGAATGGCCACTTTCAAGCAACCAAACAAACAGCCCCACATGACCAATGGAGAGTTTGGAACTTTGTCAACTTCGACGTCTAGGACATATCCTTCTTTTGCTGTGTTTTCTAGTGTAAGTAATAGTCGAGTGCAGTGGGCAGTACACTTTCAATGAATGGCCAAACGTTGCAAATGGACTTTGGGGAGTACGTTTTCAATGAATGGCCACTTTCAAGCAACCAAACAAACAGCCCCACATGACCAATGGAGAGTTTGGAACTTCGTCAACTTTGACATCTAGGACATATCCTTCTTTTTGTTGTGTTTTCTAGTGTAAGTAATAGTCTAGTGCAGTTTGAGGTGGTTCAAAGACCTAATGCTCATGGGGAGCTATGGGAAATCATGAGGTCATTAATTTGACTCACATTATTGCGCGCCTTGATATAAATATACATCATTGTTCTTTACAATAACGTGTTATTGGTCTAATTTGTGTGGAGACTGGGCAGACGCAGGAATTTAAAAGAAGAGGGTCAACTTCAAATGTAAAGAAAGTCCAAAAATAAAATCACATATTAACCTCTCTCTCTCTCTCTCTATATATATATATATATATATATAATAATATATATAGAGAGAGAGAGAGAGAGAGAGAGAGAGAGAGAGAGAGAGAGAGAGAGATCCACATCCTACCCTATTATGCATTCCCAAGCATTTCCTTCAAATCAACGGTTAAAAATAGATGACTTTAACAAGATCCAAAAGTTGATAACTTGGAAATGCTTGGGGATGCAAAAAATTGGGCACACACACACTAATATATATATATATATATATATATATATATATATATATATATATACTATATATATATATAGATGTCTTTCTCAATGTAAGTGACCAAATAGTCATTCATAAACTAATCTTCAAGTCGATTGTGTAGTCGAGTCTTGATAATTTTTATGGCTGAAAATACCCTCTTGACAATTGTTGTCGCAATGGGTAAGTTTAATGCCAACTTCATAAGTAGAAATACCAACGAATATTGTCGATTTCTTTTGGTTTGAATCATTTTTCTAGCAAGCCCACTAATCCATGTAACATCATAAAATTGCTCACTGGTACGGACGACCTCAATATAGTTTGAAAGTTGATATTCAAGACATGCCATCTTCATCAAAATCATAGAGGGGTAAAGCTCAGCAAATCGTACCAACTTATCCATATCAAATACAGAGAAAGAATTGCTTGGATCAAGACACGACATACACAACAACTCCGTATTCATCTCAGTAAATTGATTATTTAACTCTTGAAGTTACAAATTTGTAATGTAGTAGAATAATTCAACACGATAATAGTGAAGATTTGTGCATTCTTCAACATTACGACGTGATCTTCCATGAACTTCAAACTTGGCTTCTATGTTTGGGACTTCGATTCCATTTTTTATGCAAAATAAAGACGCTTCATCAACAATGATTCTTATCCACTAGCTTTTTCTTTGGAGTGTTTGTTTGGCTATTTTCACAATATTCATAGATGAATAATGTCTTGATCTTTCCTTTGTAATGCTTGTGACAAGTCATTGGTAATTTCCAAGATACTTTTCGTTAAGTGTAAGCAAAATTCAAGCTGAAAAGTTTGAATTCTCTCACATAGATTATTTGCTTAAATTATGTGAGTCACATCATGTGTATATTCTCCTGTAACCAAAAGCACATCAATGACTGAGGAAAATAAGTTAACCAAACTTACTATTGTGCCGAAATGAGAACCCCAACGTGTAACGCCCGCTCGTTTCAATGTTGTTTCTTGATTTAAACATCTCACAGTCAATTTTACCATCACCAATTCTTTGAACAAGCTTTTCAAACTTGGCTCCAATAATGTCTTTTTGTCCCTCTTATACAGTACGAGGTTTGCAGAAGGATGAGAAGGGAGTGTCATGCAGGGAATGAGCTTTACGACTTTTTTTATTCCAGTGGGGTCAGTTGACCCTAACCCCACTTGCCCCTTAGCGTGTCCGTCTCCGTGTGGACACTTGGTATACTCCCAAGGTTTTAGTCTTAGAATGGTGTTGATATGAATCTTGTAGGCCCAAATGCCACGATACAAGTCTAAGGTGGTTAAATTTTTTGGGCTAAAATCTCACTATCCAAGCCCCCAAACTATCGTTTTCTTAATACAGTGCATGTACTTACATACATAACACGTATAAAACTATAATGTGTATTAAATTTTGGGTCCGTGCTCTTCATTCTTATCCCCCTAAAATGCCTTTACAAGCCTTAGGTTTTGTCAAAATATAATTATAGCATATCTGCGTCTTCCCTTGATGTTCTTAATTCACTTCATCCTCTTGATTGTATCTTTCATTTCTATCTTATCTTATCAAGGCTGTCGAGGAAAAAGAGAAGGAAACTTCTCCAGAAATGGGTGCACATACTGAAAGCAAGGTTAGATTTATTACTGCTACTTGTATTTGTCAATGAAGATCTGTTAAATTTTCACTAATAAAATGAGTGAGCATATTTTAGGTTCTCACGTTCATATCAATAAGTACACAGTTCATGCAATTATCGTATTGATTTTCCTTTTACCTAAAATAAAGTTGTTTATCTTTCTATTCTTAATTTTTTTCACATCTATGGATATGGCTGTTGTTGTTCTTGTTGGGGAGGCACATTGTTCTTGGTCAACCTCGTAGAGTGTTTTGGGGCTCGATTAATGACTTTGACTTAGTTAAAATCGAGATGGCAGATTCATTGCCATTAATGCTAGGTTCCTTTTTTTAGTTGTCATATAACTTGTGTTGGGCGATACTTGCAAAATTACATGATGGGTGATATTCAAAGGCATTTTAAGTGACAAAATAGAGAGTTTAAAAATGCTAGAAATGTAAAAGATGTTGAAAGATATCTTGGGCAATCTCTTGAGATCTCAAAAAGGAAAACAATTTGTCAAGAGCTCTTATTTCTTATCTTTGTATGTAAGTTTTCCTTCTTTTGTGTTAGCAATTTTTTAAGGATCTGAGAAATAGAAAAAAAAAAAAAGAACATCTGACAATGAGCCGAGTTAATCTTGAGTAATCACAAAGAAAAATTAATGAGAACAATGTAACAAATAGAATGAATAAACTTAAGGGCTCTAAATCATTTATCCATCATTAAAATTGGGATTTACTCTGTTTTGTTTAGCCTAATGATCCTATGTAGGCAGTGGCGGAGCTAGGCTCTAAAATTAGGGAGGGCTGAAGCAGTTGGAAATAAATCAGACTTTTCAGTTATGATAGAGAGATTCACACATATAATTAGACTTTTGAGAGTTTTTGATAGAAAAAAACATCACTGTGACTTGAAGTAGTTGGAAATAAGTCAGACTTTTCAGTTATGAGAGAGAGAGAGAGGGAAAGAGAGAGAGAGAGAGAGAGAGAGAGAGAGAGAGAGAGAGAGAGAGAGAGAGATCCATACATATAATTGGTTGACTGCAGCCCCAAATTGGAATACGCAGTCCCGGATCCCTTTCAATAGAAATATGATCAAAATTAGGAGGTGCTTGTACGCTTGGAACCACGGTTTCTTCATTAGATGCATTAGGCGTATTACTTGATGATGCTTCAAGAACTCCTAATCTTTGAAAAAATAAACTTATAGGTCTCACTCTCTTCTTTGAAGGTTGATAATGTTCCATAACCTAAGATTAATTACATATTAAAACCTAAAATATAATATAATAACTTTATGTGAATATTAACATATGGGCATAGAATTGTTGTGAATTTCAAGTAAGAATATTTTTTTGGATTCATAAAAAAAATCAAATAACTGATAATACCTAAACATTAAATTATTATATTAATTTAAGGTTAACGAGAATAAAGAAATGTACCTTTTTGTCAGTTGGTGGTCTCCTCTTGCAAAACCCCAAATTTTTTTTGTCTATTAGGTAGAGTCCAGCCTGTTGTCCACAATGCGGCAATGTGACGAGTCTGACAAGTGAACATTGTAAAGCCATCAGTTAAATGCAAAGCTAGTAAATTAACATGTTTCAAAATTTTAGGTGAGTCCAGCTTCTTCTTTCTTCTCTTCTTCTAATCCAAGCAATTCATTACCACCGGACCACCACCAACAAAATATTATATGTTAATTAATATGTTTCTAAATTGGAGAGACCAGACGCAATTGCAAAGCTAATAAAATATAAGCTAGTAAATATAAGAAGAAGAAACAACTAAACTATTACCAATTAGGCAAACCAGATAAGGGTGTCAGCGGCTGGAACTAGAAGCCGTTAGCAGCCGCTACTAGAACTTTAGAATGTTAGCCATGGTCCAGGGATAAGGCTTGAAGGAAGGGAGAGGGACCGAAGGGTGTTAGCAGCAGATGCTTCTGCCGGCTGTTGTTACTTGTTTTAGGGTTGACAAAATGAGTGGGCAGCAGACTGAATGGGCTGCTTCTGATGTAATATACCCTTAAAAAATATTCAAATTTTTTTTCTGTGTTTTGGGCCGGGCTACAGCCCACCCATGCCCCTTTTGGGCTCCGCCCTTGTATGTAGGAAATACATAAGAGCTCAACAATCGAGACTCTGCATAAGGATCTATTGTTCTGCAGTTGCACTAGGATGTGCTACTAAAAAATAAAAACTTCAATGGAGTTGCATTAATTCCTTTTTGTGCTTCCTGAACAAGGTACTCTAAGGCAAGCATCTCATAGCTGCTCGTTCCCTCCATTCATGTAAAGCACAAAAAGGACAGATAATTGGCTAACATACCAATTGACAATTCAAAGGAAATCTTTATACACGAAGATAGGGCACAAGTTTTCATAGAAATAGGTACCTATATGTTTTGGGGTTGGCAATAAAATGAAATATAATATCCCACTTTCCATATGATTGCGTTTAGTAATAGATTTGAGGATTCTCTTTTCAAATATTAACAGCTGACTAGAGGGGCACCAGATCCTGCAAGTGCAATAGTTGGGATTATAATGGACAAATATGACCTGTTTACCTGCAGGCTCGTCCACTAAGAAACCTAACCAGGCCCGGCATGATAGGGAGTTGGACCATTTAGGTCTGGATGTGGATAATATCTGGCCTGGACTTGGCCATACGGCATCCTGAAAGTTAGAGGCCTATTTTTTGGCACAGATTCTTTGTCCATTATTCGGCCCTCACATTGCCATTCGTTGACAAGTGCGTATCATTTAGATTAATGGCCCAGTCTCGATCAAGCTCTCAAACCCAGTTTTTGAGTCTACCCTAATTCTGAATTCCTTGGGCTCTCCATACTCGCAGTAGGTCACCCAAACCGCTCCTTTCCTTCATTTCGACAATGATATCTGATCTTTGGCAGGCTAGCCATTCACCACATAATCGCCAAGCAAAATCACCTCATCGTCGACTAAATCCATGCATATATAAAAGACACCATCTCAACTAATTTGCTTTCATGCATATATAAACATAAACGTTTTTCAAGATTGGTGGAATGATGTTTTGAAATTATTTGGAAACATTAAGAATTTTAAATGCTGCAGGTCAGTTGAATAATGTTAATTTCTGAGGAGCTATTGTTTGTATGTGTTTGCCATGGAAAAGTGTTTTGAGAACTTTTACTCTAAACAAACGAAAAAGTGTACAACTTTGATCCTCGACATGATCTTTCGGGTATAATTTGTTTTCTGGGGACGTGTGGCGATGGAGGGTTAATTCTTTACTCCGTTGACGATCTGACGACGATCACGATCTGACGACGATCAAGAGGCAAATGCAAGTCTTCGGCTGGACGGCAATTTGGCTCTCTTGAAGTATGCTCGGACTCTCTAAATGTCTGGACGACTGTATCTGTGTGTCTCGAATGAAGGAATGATCCTTCTATTTATAGAGGTTGGAATGATCCATTCATGTGCGCATGGAAATTTGGCACGTAGGAATGCTATGCGCATGACTTATTGGGTGCAAGGGCGCTGCACTCGGTAAGCTTGAACTGAATCTGGTGTAACTGCACTGTTGGGTTGCGGATGAGCTGACACGTGACGGTTGTTGAGATTCGTTTGTTGTTGAGATCTTGGGTGGTTGACACCCATTCATGAACATGACTGAGTCAATAACACATGACACGCGTACATTGCTCACAGATCTTGATTTGTTGGAACATGAAGATTTTGATGCGCCGTCTGGGCTCATCGTATGAGAGAACAGAGCGCATGGCCATTGGGGTGCATGACGATTCTGGGCGCATAGCTTTGGGGTACATGCGAGGGGCAGTGGGGCTAGCCACGTGTTTGAGTACAACTGTAAAGTGGTAATGATGACGCCGACGTGTGCTGATGTAGGTGACTCTTCGTTTTCTGTGAAAGCCGTCGTCCGCACTGTCTTCAAGGCGTACTCTGCTGACATATGATACTTAGCATTAATTGTTTGATGGGCGAGAAACCTTTGCTGGCGCATCAACGGTGGGACGCATCGACTGTGCGGCGCATCGATTGAACTTGTTGGGGAGGCACATTGTTCTTGGTCAACCTCGTAGAGTGTTTTGGGGCTCGATTAATGATTTTGACTTAGTTAAAATCGAGATGGCAGATTCATTGCCATTAATGCTAGGTTCATCCCACTAATCCCGGAGAGATTGCCACTTGGTGCATGTGTTTGACCATACTTTGGCCTATAAATATGTGTGTTCGAAGAGGGCAGGACTTGCTCATTCTCGTTTCTCCCGACCTCATGTCAAGAACAAACTCAGCTTTCGATGGCCGTGAGCCTCCTCATTGGCAAGTCAGTTGGCTATGGTTTGCAGATCTCATCGTTCAAAGAAACTACGATTTTGACGAAGAACTCCATCAGAGAACTCAGATGCGCCGAGCTAACTATTGAAAGAGCAGTTCGTGTTTATGCACTTCACTGGTCTTGTTCTTCCCTGAGACAACATCGAGTGCCAAGATGTTGATTACCGGGTTTGGGTTTATTGTCGACCTAAATTCTGTTCAACCAGTGCCTCGTTCGGAAGAGACGAGGAAGTGATGCGCTTGCGACGAGGAAGTGATGCGCTTGCGACGAGGAAGTGGTGCGCCTGTGACGAGGAAGTGATGCACCTGTGATGAGACGTAGAGTAGGTTGTTTGTAGTAGATTTTCTATGTAAATGAAAAGTCTTTTTTATGTAACATACTTTCAATATAATAAAAAAATTTCTTTTTATGAACTCTGTCTTTGCTGTTCTTTTATGATGAGCTAGTTGCTTTGTGATATATGGCGCATGCCTTTTGCAGCGCATAGGGATACGCCTTCTTGAACTTGGTTTCTGGGCGCATGAATTCCATGTGGCTACAGTATGGAGAATAGATTGCACATATAGAATGGTAGTTTAAGGATTTTACAAGTCGAATTGTTTACAAAATAAGTTAGAAGCCAAGAGTGAAGCATATTTCTTGACAATTGGCTGCCGCATAAAGCAGGTGGGCTGACCTGAAGCTGTATGGTCCATATAAGGACCTAAGTTGGTAAAATTAAGGCTGGGAATGCTGCTTAGTTTGGACAGAATTATGTTGGGCTCACAAGATCCGGCCAATTATCTCCCTAGCTATATAGCTAGTGCTTAAAAGGTTGATGAACTTGTTGATCAAGACAATATGCTTAGATAATTGTTGGCTGAAATAAATTTATCTTAGATCTGTCTTTGGTGCATATAAAGCCTTTTCTTTACGCTTTTTTGCTTGTCATGTGGATGAATGCAATTCCCTATAGTAAATTGTCTCATTTTACCTCTTTGTCTAGACTCTATTGTAGTCTAGCAGTATGGAGCTTGGAGGGGTGCTCCTGAATGAGTTTAAACTGCATGACCAAAAAGTTAGGTCTGCCTGTACCTTTTAACTAGTTACTAGTCTTCCAGGTATGACGTCCTTGTTAGTTCATAGCTATCTCAAGTACAAATTTAGCACTACACAAAGGACTGGCGTCATGTTGGCAACCGGTTATAAATATGTTGTTAGTAACTTCTCGTGGAGCTCCCCTTGCTCCATAACCGACCCCATACAATGGGTGAAGACTTTGATGATGATGAGCTACAATTCTCTATGGTATATGGCTAGTCAGCCCATCAGTCATCACGGTCTCTAAAGACACTCTTAGATCTGTCTTTGGTGCATATGGTAAAGCCTTTTCTTTACACTTTTTTGCTCGTCATGTGGATGAATGCAATTCCCTATAGTAAATTGTCTCATTTTACCTCTTTGTCTAGACTCTATTGTAGTCTAGCAGTATGGAGCTTGGAGGGTGCTCCTGGATGAGCTTAAACTGCATGGCCAAAAAGGTAGGTCTGCCTACTTCTAACTAGTTACTAGTCTTCCAGGTATGACGTCCTTGTTAGTTCATAGCTATCTCGAGTGCAAATTTAGCACTACACAAAGGGCTGGCGTCATGTTGGCAACCTGTTATAAATATGTTGTTAGTAACTTACTTCTGCTGGAGCTCCCCTTGCTCCATAACCGACCCCATCCAATGGGTGAAGACTTAGATGATGATGAGCTATATATTCTCTATGGTATATGGCTAGTCAGCCCATCAGTCATCACGGTCTCTAAAGACACTCTGAAGTGTCCTAGGATGCACTTTATTTCAAATGTTCACTATTTGTTTCAAATTTTCTTTAGTAGACATTTTAAGTTGATTTCTTATGTAATGATGCATTATACATGTTTGTATTATACATCTCTTACCAAGTGTTTTGGCTTGCATATACCAAATTTGATCCGTCATTCTGTTTAAAGCCACTCCAGTCAGCTTATGATCAATATTGCTCTTTCATCAAAAACTTTACTTTCTCCATTGCACATATTCGAGGCTTGCTCAAGGCAGTCTGGCTTTTTGTTTGCATAAAACTAACCTCATTGGTAACCATGTATTTGTGAAGATAAACTGAAATCTTATGATTACAACTTTGTGAGAATCTTATGAAATGTAAATAGAAGCAAACAATGTTTCCGCAAAAAAAGTGAATAAGCCACTCAGCATTGTGTGCAAAAGTCAAGTATAGGGCTAAAAAAAGGCTAAGTTGAGGATTGTATTAGAGCTTGTCGCTTTTCCATTTTATCTTGTGAATATCAACATTACAATTTAATTTTGGTCTTAGTTAACTCTCAGAATCAAAACAATCTTGGAAATAGAAACGACCTCATGACCATAACTTTATTGATATGTGCTTATGCGAATGCAAGGAGATCATCGCTTCTGAAAAATGACACAAACACTTCAAAAAACGATATTAAGGTCCATTCTATGATTTCTAACATACAGACCTTTAGCCCTGGAAACAATTGATTACTCTGAGGAAGTAAAAAGGGAGAGAAGGGATGCAAAGATGAAACTATGCAGGGAAAGAGAGAATGTACCAATACTGTGTACATATGCATGGAAAGATTTAACCATGCAGGGAAACAGTTATATCTCAATTTCAAGTTGCCCATCATGTTGGACACTTGGATAGATTGAGGAAACTTGTATTGGCACTTGGACTGTTGGACACGTTAAGGAAACTCCATGTCATTCATCACTTCATCAAATCGTGTTGATATCATCAATTAATATGTCAGCAAAGGAAGTCTTTAAGTATGTTGTTGGTTTGTGCTTTATGTGGAGGACAGGGTTTTGATATCGGTATGTGCACCAAAATAGTCATCAGCATTTGTTACAGCTGTTGTCAAAATCGTAAAGCACAAGTGGTGACTACAAACATTCGTTTTTTGGATTTGTCTTCCAACTTTATTTCTTTTCCCTATTACTAATCCTATAGTGTTTCCTAACTAGTTTTCTCTTTGCTGTGGATATATGCTTGATGGCTTTAAAGAAGATTTTTTGTTAGTATTTTTGGTATTTTCATAATTTGATATTATTATTGTATGGATGTGTATAGTAGTAGTTTGATTGAATTTTATGCATTTGTGTAACCATGTCAACATGGCCTACTTTTTAAACTTCTTTGTATTGTAAATGCCGAGTTTACGTCTGTGTCCTTAATTGTAGCTCTCAAGTATTAGAGATATATCGATGTCTGATATGGATACAACACCTAACCACCATCCTTCCGTGCTTCCTAGATATTGTATAATGCTGCTAGATTGAATTGCTTTGAAGGGCAGATCTTATATAAGACTGGTTCAGTGAGGGTTAACATGGAAATGAACGTTTGTTTTAGGATGACGTAAATCACAGTTATCACTCTTTTTTGATCTGAAATGCTCAAGCTACACATTTTCACATTCCCTTGTTAATAAATAAATTCCAGATGCTTGATGTTGTAAGCTATGTGTTTGTTCCAGATGGCAGCTAAAGAAAAGAAAAAGGCAGCATTTTCAAAGAGTAACGGGCAAATAGAATGCAAGGTCAGAATATTAATTTATCCTCATTTCATTTGAGAGTAGTAATTCTTCTGTGAATGTACTATCTTATGATGCAAGAAAAACATTGATATATATTATTGCTCATTTATTTCTGAAGGTCATATTACCCAGTATTTGACATTTTTCTGTCATAGACTTCTGATATGACACCTTTTTCTTATCGATCGTTACGGCCAATACCCGATACCGACCGCTACTGCTGCTGACTGTACCTCCGTTGGGGGTCTCTTTTCCAGTTAATTCGGCAGAGAAAATTGAACGAAAAGGATCAATCAACAAGGGTGTAAAAGAATAGTAAGGTTGTAAAAAATGTAAATGAAGAAAAATTATTTATCACAAATAAACCAATCAGCAAGGGTGACTATTAATTCATTCAATCTCAAAACTACTACGAAACAACAAAAAATTACTTAAATTTATGCCTAAATGTATAAAATATTTTTTTTCTAAATTTTAAATAATTATTTGCTTTCAGATACCAAAAACATCCGGTACTCCAATTTGAATTCGCCGGTAGTGCGGATATCGTTGATCCCTATACTCATAGGAAGGGCCTGATATCGATTCTGATTCCAAGACCGAAACCTTGCTTTTCTTGCCCGATATGTAAAGATGCTAGATATGTCATTATTGTCAAGGAAATTCTAAAAAAAGAATTGTAATTGTAGAATTCAGAACCAATATTTCCATCCAACATTTCTCATGGAATTACCCCCATTTCTCTTCATGTGTTTTGGTTAGCGATTTCTTTTACTTGTCAACTTTATCAACATTATTTTGTGCTCCATGGAATCAGCCATGCTTTCATCAATTATTATCTTATTGGTTTTATGCTTTACTTTAAAGTTATATATTATTTGGATGTTATCCTGCTGCTTTCTTATTCAATTAAATTCGTAGGTCCTTCAAAATCATTCCATACTATGCATCTTCATTTCTCCTCAAAACTAGTACTGATTCTCTGTTAATAAAACTAGTATGATTCTGGCTTTTGGTTAGTAGAACCTTCATGAAGGGATCTGGTCACAGATGAGGGTGAACTCGTAGGGAGTTCTACACTATTTGTTGCTATTATTTGAGATTAATGGAGCCAACCTCTCATAAAATATGTGATAGTAATGTTTTGCTCAAGGTTTTAAGTATTAGCTTGTCCGTTTTGAATGAGAATTGGAGGGTCTGAAAATGCCAAAACTACCGAAACTTACTGATAGGTTGATACTCACGCGAAGTACCAAATGGCGAGAATGATTTCTTTTAACCTTGGTTTTGCTTTATTAGAAGAAAGTTACATTATTAAGAGGAAATTTTACGAACTGCCATCTGTTTTAGTAATTGACTTGTATCCTAGGAATCCAAAAAATTGGGCCGTGTCGGATCATGCATGACAAAGGTGTATTGAAGAGGACACTTAAATTCCAAATATTACTAGGTCACTAAAAAAATGTGTCATGACTCCGGTAGCCATGTCCATGTTGTGTCATGTCTTAATTGTGTTCTTGTAACATAACATATATTAACACCTCATTTTTTGTTTGTTTACTGTGGGTATAGAACTATAGATATTCCTTTTGTGCATGAATCCAGTACTTGAAACTCAGGCATTTCATTTTTATTTAGTTTCTTTAGTCAAAGTTTCAAGTTTGTGGCAAAACTTAAATCGGTAAGTTAGTTGAGCAATTGGCTCCTCTGGGACAAGTTGCTCCTAAACTAGTGGTTAAGCGGAAGCCAAGATAAAGTTGTTACTTCAGGTAGGTACCTATTAGTTCTCAAGTTCAACAATATTATTATCAGGAATCGTAAGAAGGATATCTAGTCATTTTGCACCAGAAATGGAGACACGATGTCACTGGAAGTTGGTCATGGTGAATATGCCTCATGAAGGCTAAAGGGTCCAAGTATAAGCTACGAGGGGGAGAAGATAATTCTCTTGACCTTTTGCACCATAAATTGCAAACATGGTGTTTAGAAGTTGGAGATTGTTGGTAAGAAGGGTATCTATTCATTTTGATCCAGAAATGGAGACATGATGTCACTGGAAGTTGGTCATGGTGAATATGCCTCCTGAAGGCTAAAGGGTCCAAGTATAAGCTACGAGGACAAGAAAAGAAATCTCTTCACTTTTTGCACAATAAATTGCAAACATGGTGTTTAGGAAGTTGGAGATTGTTGGCATGCCTCCTGAAGAATAGATGGGATCACGTGGAATTTGTCGTGAATATCTGTCAGATATGGCTACAGGTAGGAATGTAAATTTGAGCCAGCTGTTCACAAACAGATTATTAGACTTGTTAAAGACTCATTCATATTCGATTACTTAGCTAATCAAGTCTAACGAGCTGTTCATGAACTGCTCGTTAGAACTGTTCATGAACTGCTCGTTAGACTTGTTAAAGGCTCATTCTTATTCGGTTATTACTTAGCTAATCAAGTCAAGCTAGAGCCTCATTTTGAGCTCGACGAGTCTCTGTGTGTGTGTGTGTGTGTGTGTTTGTGTGAGATTGTGTGTGTCAACAAGCACTAGCCTAAGTGGTTAGAACTTGAAGACATAAAGCCGACCGGGCAACCGGTCAGAGGTTCAAGTCCCCGGGTCCGAACCAGCTTACTTGTTCAAATAATATATGAACTACTCGTAAGAATATATTTTATAATTCTATATATTGCCATAGGACGAATTCAACAAGCAGCAAATTATATAGCTAGCTTCGATGAATTCATATATGAACAATCATAGCCAAGCCAAGCTCGAGGAACTTGAAGACATAAAGCCGACCGGGCAACCGGTCAGAGGTTCAAGTCCCCGGGTCCGAACCAGCTTACTTGTTCAAATAATATATGAACTACTCGTAAGAATATATTTTATAATTCTATATATTGCCATAGGACGAATTCAACAAGCAGCAAATTATATAGCTAGCTTCGATGAATTCATATATGAACAATCATAGCTAAGCCAAGCTCGAGGAATGACATCTGATGATCCTCTCTGTATTATAACCTGGCTTCGCAGACTTGCAGTCAGTGTTCTTGGAGAGTATTCTGGTTGTATACACTTCTGTTTTATGTATTGCTTGTTCTTTATTCTGTTTGTTGCATGCATAAGTTTAATCATTAATATATAGTCAACTATGGCTAAAAAGTAAAAACATGGTTAATAATTCTGCTAATGTTCAATTATTGATTTTTCCATGTAATTTTCTTTTTAAAGCTATGCTAAATTATTGCCCATGCCTTATTTCTCCGTTATTATTTGGTGCTTGGTTGGTTGATGATGGATGTATATTGCAGTATTACATGACACCGGGAGGCTGCAAGAATGGAAATGAATGTAAATATGTTCATAAAGAGAAAAATGAAGAAATTCCAGTTGAGCTGAACTTTTTGGGTCTTCCAATACGACCAGTGAGTCCCATAGTTATTAGTTAATTGTATATCAGAATCTTCTTGATAGGCCTTCTTAAGTATTGTGGTTAGAAGAATGTCATTGTAATGCATTCTAAATTATGGTGGCCGTATGTTCTGCCTTGTGGACGTTTTGGGAAACTACTAACAGAAAGCAGTTGATTACGGTGCTCTGAGGATTGCTTATACTTGCAGGGAATGAAGGAGTGTGACTATTACATGCGGACTGGTGGCTGCAAATACTCAACCAACTGTCGGTATCATCATCCAGATCCAACGGCTGTAGGCAGACAAGATCCTCATTCAAGATATCAGAATGGTGGATTCCAACAACATGCTTTACCTGTCCAAATGCCTATGACGCCCTGGCCCATGCACGGAACCTCAAGTGAGCCAGTAAATTACTTAAATGCACGGCCATCTTTTGTTCCTGGGTACTTTATACCACCTCATCCAAATCCTCAATGGAACAGTTACCAGGTAATGAAATAAAAAGGTCTTTTCTGAAACTTTAATGCAGCAATTGTGTTTAATTGTACTTTTTCTGAAGATATTGTTGTGTGAACTATAAGAATTAGAGACAGTGCCTTAACAACATCTCATGAAAACTTGAGCTTCTAACAGACTTCAATTTAGTTTTACTTACTGACGAGGCCCAAGTTAGAAGGTGAGATACATATATGTTCTTTGGCTGGTTTCTTAAAAACATATAGATCAATTAGCTGCCACTATTAAAAGAATTGGAGAAGTAGAAAAACGGAACGACTGTAAAAGAGAACAAAGGGAAGGGTCTTACAATGACTATCGCAAGATGTTCTGGTTACAATATCGTGCTGGTCAATGCCTGATTCGCGATAAACATGCTTGAAGAGGAAACTGCCTCACACCTCAACTGTTGCTGGGAGGTGGAAAGATTGGGTTGGTGCTGGTTGGTCGGTTATCCACCAATGGAACCAGTGCAGCATTGGGTTGTAGGAGGTGATGGAGATGAGAATGAAATAGAAAGTCTTCATCAGTATACAGATTACAGACTCACTGAATAGTGGTTATATGATCTTCAGACCGGAAAATCTTGGAGAATTGGTTTAAAAAGGAGAACCTTCCAAAACTGTTAATTTTAGATTTACATAAAAGTTTGGACTAATCTAAGCTTACTTTCACATACTACCAAACAGCTTTCGGTGAAAAGAAATCTCTAAGTCTTTACCCTTAGAGTTATGAACTTGTTATGAACTTAAGGTAGTGCCTTGAAGTTGTATTGCTGCTCACTAGGGCTTATGAAATGATAAGTGTTAATAATGCTAAGCAAAGCATGAGAAAAAAAAACCTAAGTCCTATTGTACTGTTGTAGAAACTAATTCCCGCAAAATTGAACTCTCATCCTTTATCTATTTAGTATTTACCCTTAATAAGGGCATTTGGTCAATCTATGCATACTTTAGATCATTTGATGTGACTCACGTTTGGCCAACAAAATCAATGGATGTCTAACAGAAAAATGTACACAACTTCAATTTCTTGTTTAAATTAGGGGTGTAACTGTCACCACTTCAGAGTTGAGGGTATCTGGAGAAATTTTCTCCTTGTGAAAACTTGAACCAAGTATTATTTTTGCTCTTGCCTAAAACCTATCAACCAGAGAGTGGATAATAGAGCGATGAAATATCATATTCCACTTTAGAGTCAAGGGTACTGTTTTTGAAGGGGTCTCGCAGTTACAGGTTCCATATATTATAGCACTTACTAGTGATAAGTTAACCTTTATCTGTAATAAGGGCATTTTGGTCAAGCTATGCATATGTTTTAAGATCATTTGATGTGACTCATGTTTGGGCAACAAAATCATTGGATGTCTAAAAACAGAAACATGTACATCACTTCATTTCTTGTTTAAAGTAAGGGTATAACTGTCACCACTTCAGAGTTGAGGGTATCTGGAGAAATTTTCTCCTTATGAAAACTTGAACCAGGTATTATTTTTGCTCTCGCCGATTTGCCTAAAACCTATCAACCAGAGTCCCACATAATCCAAGATCCCCCTAAAGGATAATAGGGCAATGAAATATCATGATTCCACTTTAGAGTTAAGGGTACCGTTTTAAAAGGTGTCTCACAGTTACAGCTACAGGTTCCATATATTATAGCCATAAGTGATAGGTTAACCTTTGTCTGTAATTTAATCCATGGTTCGAAACGAAGAGGCCAATGTCCACTCATCCTCTTACATCATAATCCTTGAAGATAGAATGCCTTCTTGTTTTGGCTCTTAGATAAGTACAGAATCCATGGTTCGAAGCAACCTTACGAATACGAGATTTTCTTATTTGGTGCGGGTTTCATCCCAATCTTGAATTTAGCTTGAGTTCAAGGAGATGCCTTGTTCTGAGTTCTTGGGTTCGAAGAGAGACAAGAGACGAGCGGATTCATATGAGTTGTTCTTGTTTGAGTTGCTAATCAAACACTTAGTTATTGTGCCCATTTTGGCTTTTGATGTGGCTTTAGAGTCGAAATTTGATTTCCAATATTTATCTTACAACGCATCTTCAATTGCGGGCACGTTGGAACAGTGGCAGTACGTTATTTATATTGCAGTTTTAGATCTTATGCTTTTCGTAATGTTACAGTCCAAAATAAATGGTATGATTAGTTCTATGTTATTCATATGCATACTAATGGATTATGTGTGGAAAATCATATTTGGTATCCAACAAATAGTATGACACACTTTTCATTGAGTGCATATTTGTTTAGACAAAGACTTATCCACTTAGTAAACCAAATAGGAAACTAGACTTTTGATGGTTTACATTCTGGTTCTTTACTCCTATTTTCATTTAGATAATTCGTGACGCATCGTGGTACTTCTTTTTATGTTAGTACCAAGTTTGTAATTTTAAGAGAAGTTGAGAAGGATCATACCTTTCAGTCTTCTCTATGATTTAAAAAAGACCTGCTTCCTGATGATTAACAATTAATCCAACTCTTTACAGCCTTAGTCAAGACCTTTTGAATTTTGGAATTGCAAAACTATAACTTGGTAAATTACTCAGGAAAGTAGAAACAGACTACTATAAGGGGGCGTTTGGTTCAAGTTTTGGAGGCTTGGGTATAGGTTTTGGATTCCTTACCCATGTTTGGTATGTCTAGGAGTGGGAATTGGGAGGGGAATATGAGGGGCTTTATATTCCCATTGTTGTGGGAAAGTAAAACCCATGCCCCCTTGGGAAAAGTTTTGCTTTCCTAGGAATGTTGTTTGGGTGTTTTGTTTGGACGGTAATACCCTCCTTTTGCTTTCAAATTTTCAACTTCTATCCCAAACATGTGAATTTAGGTAATAGAAACATTATGAAATTAATGAAAGGGTATTTTTATGGAAAAATAAAGAAATTAAGATTCCTATTCCTGTCTGAACCAAACATGTGAATGGGAAAGTTGATTTTTTTCGGGCTACATATTTCCAACCTAACCAAACATAGGTATGAGAATGTTGAATTTCCTTTCCATGGGAAAGGAATGGAAAGTAGATTCCTAGGAAATAAAACCTTCATCCAAACGCCCCCTAAGAGAAAAGGAAACTTTTGAAAGGGAAAAATTAAGTTGATCCCCCTGTTTCGCGCTATAGGGAGTATTACAGTCTTGATAGATCAGTCAAATGTATGGTTACTATTGATAGTAGCCAACTTATACTGTCAAACATTGTGTCAGTAGTTCAATCATAAAAGAAAGACACGATGTACCCATATGATATGCTATACGAAGATGGGTCAAAATAAAGAGTTTTGTTATTGGTTGGGATTTATGGTGTCAGTTAAGATTCGTTCCTATTATGATTCAACCAAGCAAAAGTTGTAATACTTGTAAAACCATTTTGCTTTGGGTTTTGTTTATCCTCAAACTGATGCTGGCAATATGTTTTTTCTTTTCCTTTTTGTAATTTGTGGACGATGATTGCAAGTCATCTTCTTAATTTTTCTTGGTGATGTTTTGCTCCCCGTTGACATTTTTGTTTTGATATTAGGCTGCTGTAAACACATCATATGCGACTGGACCACATATGCAACATCCTTCATTACCTTTAAACATGAGAGATTCCAACCGAAAGGTAGGTGCCCCTGTAACGAAAAAAGCACAAACTAGTGACTATCCAGAGAGACCCGGTCAGCCGGAATGCCCGTTCTTCATGAAAACTGGGACTTGCAAGTTTAAAGGAGCATGCAAATTCCATCATCCAAAGAGTCGACTTCCTAAAACACCTGCTGTCAATATCAACCCCTGTATTGTTAATCTCAACCCCTGCCTCTGACACCTGTAAGTTGCTGCTTTCCATTTTGCTTCTACAATGAAGTATAAACTTTCCCACGAATTTCATGTTATTTACTGCAATCCTTACAGAACAGTAATAGTAGTGTCCAGCGATTAACAGTGGGAGATGGAATTGTGTTTTCGTTGTCATTGGTTTTGATCCTCAAGATTGAGCATTCTATAAATTTAAAATTTTGAAAGATTACCGAGGCATGTAACTATACGAAGCTCGTATCACTTTATATATACTCTTGTGTATTTCTTCCCAGGATCAAGCTGTATGCACAAATTACATCCGCCATGGAATCTGCAAGTACAGCTGATCTTATAGATGCAACCGTCCGACGGATTCAAGACCTTCAGCATCTCCAGTTACCGTAACTTCAGGTCAGAATAGTTTCTGAGACAGTAGTGTACAACCGCAGGTGGAGGCTAAAATAGAAAGCAGCAGCAGCAACGGTTTAAACGAGGAATCCGAGTGGTGGTTTTGCTGCTGGTCCTTCTGACTGCTAAGTCGATCAAATCGACCATCCAAAAGACGTCTTTTTCTTCTCGTTTTGGTTGAACTTGTCTGCGCAAAGCAGCCTTGCCTTTCGTCGTTCTCTTTCCTTTTGATCTGTACAGAGCATGGAGCCTTGACCAATAATCATACATCTGTATCAAAATGTTTTGTACTGACAATCCCTGCATACGAGTTTCAATGTTCAGCTGAGAGAGTAACCTGAGTATCCTATAAATATGCATCCATCCAGTACTAATATTGTATGCTAATCCTTTTTTGTTTGTCTGTTCTATTTATCAATGATTTCTAACTCACTGGCTTGTGTTGTGAATGTGACAATGTCAGCATTGAGAAAATTTGTTGCTTCAGCAGAGATGCAATGTTGCTTGGCTTCTTTCCATTTCGATGTCGCTTGTTTCACCTGTGGTAAAATCTTGTCATGTTATGCCATTTTAGTGCAGAGGTGAACCACCCTAGGGATTATATTCGCGGTCTCAGTGTAATTCTGTGGAGGTTATGCTAAGCATGATTCAAGCAGACAATTCTCTAGCGATGACCAAATCAAAGATGCATTGATAATCGATCGACCAGGACGACCTCTTTCGTAACTTGAAAGAGCCTGTAATCCAATGTCATGCTATTTAGGTTGAAGAATGCAGAGACAACCCATTAGCTACACAATCTGCAACATAACATGATTTTGTTTAGTAGACGACGCCCTCACTTTGGGAGTGGTTTGTTGAACATCCACACCCACACTAGTCTTCAATTGGAATGGTTAACATCCACACTAGTTTTGGGGTAAACAAAAATGGACTCAAATGGAATAAATGAAAAGCTCAATCCAAGGTCTAACTTTGACTAAAAAAAAAAACCATGACACTTCCTCTGGAAATATTTATTTCTAATATTTGTATTTTGAGCGAAAAATCAAGACATCCCATTTGTATTGTACATGTCGTCCACGACATAACGAGAGGGAATGCATCGATTCTAAACTTAGAAAAAAATCACATTGGTGGTATGAAACAAATAATTGATGAATACAGATGTAACTCTGAAGCGTGGAGAAAAATAATGAGAAAATCAACTAAACTATTATCAGTGTGAAATAATTTCATTTCTATAGATTATACACCCTATGATACAATTATGACTAGGCAAATGGATCACTGCTTGCTCCGTTCCGTCACAAGATGGTGCCCAACAGCCATAGGTGCAACAGTATCGAATATACGATGAGGCCTAACCTTGCTTCTGGTCGCCGCATCAGAACTTGTCCTCCAGAAACCCTGCACGCAAGCACAGAGCATAGAATGAATGGTTTTCCCCCTTCTTTCCTTTATTGAACAGAACTAAGAAAATAGTTTCTGCTTGCAGCTAGTTCAAGTCACTATATATATAACAGCTGAATAAGTCGGAGTAACTGTTGGTCAAGCAAAGAAATGCACGGCGGTGCAATGTTTTTGGTGGGGGCGTTGCGGAGTCCACTTAAACTTCTCAATCAGAAGCGCAGTGTGTACAGTTAATATCTACAGAACTGGTAATGCTTGCATAAAAAAGTAAGTGTCCTGAGGACTTCAGGATCAGACACATGAATCAAATGCCCTGTGAAATGAACGAAAGGACCAAAGGTTTGGTGACCAAGACGAGAATAAATGAACAGAAGTTTACGATTTGCCTTGATTTTTAAGGAATTCATGACAAAAATTGATGATTAAAAAAAAATATTCTAAGAAAGCAAGAAGGTCAAACTACGACAAAGCCATAACATGATATTTTTCTGTTTTTTTTCCTCCCATATTTTAAGTACGTGTTTTCATAATAAATTTAGTTCAGGTCAGGATGATATGAAACTACGAGGAAAATATTTGTTGTTTTAGTAATTTAAGAAAACAAGACAAAGAATTGATTTATTGGCATGCTTGTTTGCTTACCAGATACCATCAATCCTATCTGCAAATAGCTTTCCTTGCTTTGGAATAAGACCGGATGTGTTCAAGGATTTAAAAACATGACCTGACAAAAGCAAAAGAATAAATTATGCTGCACATTTCAAGGCTACTTAATTCTCCATCTATATTGGGGTAACAAGAGAACATAACACCAAACCTTTATCATCAGTTTCTCGGGAAGCAATCAACCGATCTGACTCTGGGTCGATACTGAGAACAAGATGGTCAGATGACCCTTTCCGCAATGTTCTAACGTGAGCAGCAGATGGAGATATTGAACTCTTTGCAGCCCCCTGAAAACAGCACAAGCAGGGGTCAGCTCCTTTGTCTCAAAAAAGGGATCGAGTACTCTTCAACAGAAATCAAGTGTCGACACAAATTGTTTAGGATTTGGATGCAGAACCATCTCTTTATAGTCTAGTACTTGATAGGTTGAAACAGCACAAAATAGAGGGTTGGCATTTGGTCAACAGCCGTTCATAAAACTTTGTCCAATCTTGTATGGAGCTTTTTTCATGCTCCATAGTCGACCCCATTCTGATGGGAGAAGGCTTGGATGATGATGATGACTTGGTAGGTTGAAAGAAGCTCTTTTTTATTGGTTGAAAGTTTTGCCAGTAGTATATATACAAGTTTTATTTACTTCATCAACAACTGGTTCAGCTATGTTAACAGTAATAAAATAAAGTTGAATAAAAAAAGAGAAGAAAAAATGATTTTGTGAAGTCAAAATAATTTGGTTCTTTTCTCTTAGTCTTTTTCTTTTGGCTAAAAATCTGCTATACTAAAATATTTTAATTTAGTCATAGGGGTATTTAATATTTTGTTTATATATTGTTGAAGTTACCTTTCAGTTTATAAGGCTAATCGTCCATGAACAAAAATAATTGCAATAAATCTTCGCTGCATTAAAAAGTAACTTCAACGATTTTCATTTCAGTTTTGTTTTCTCCGACATCTCTATATGTATATGCATGCCGTGTGTGCGTGCCGTGTATAGCTGTGTATAAAAGAAAAGAATGAATTCCCACAGCTGAAGAAGAACAGAAAGTATCTTACCACATCTTCAATTTCAGATATCTCTGACCCCATAACTGAAGTAGATGCTTCAAAGACGGTCCTTTCTTTAACAGTATCTGGCTGTGCAAGGCGAGCATGAATTGAATCTTCAAGCAATTTATTCTTTGTTAACAATTCATCGACAACCTTTTCCTTTGCATGTAACTTGGCTCCCAGTTCCTGCATTCTGGACTTGGAATTCTCGATTTCAACATTTGAGGATATCATGAGTCTTTCCAACAACGCTAAGAGTCCCTCGGCAGTAGTCGGTTTCTGATCTTCAAGCAAATTCTTTCCACCAAACCTTTGCACCATTTTCTCCAACCCAATTGTCAACTCAATCAAGTCCATCTTCTTTGATTCCAGATCCCGATAGTTGGCCCCAGTAGTTTCGGCAGCCTTCTTCTGATGTTCAATTTCACGAACATGGGATTCAAGAATCAACTGCAGATCTTCCTTTTCAATACTCAATGAATCCATCTTATGGACCAATTCAAGAAAATTATCTAAAATGTAAAACAGCTTGTCCACAGGGCTTGTAAAATGAACTTCTCGGTTCTGTTCTAAAGACTCATGAAAAGGAACAGGTATCTTATCTACTTTGTCAATAAAAGTTTCCAGCTGACTTTCTGAGAAAAGCTTCACACCCATCCCTGAAATGTCAAAAGGAGAAGGTTAAGCCCGATGCAGAATTACACAAAATAATACATATACCAGATTATGGACAATAACGGTTAAGGAAACACATTACCTCTTTCTTTTGTAGCCAAAGTATTCTGTTGTAAAGAAAGTTGAGCCTCTTCATCCTTCAAGCTATCCTCTTTTGCTTGATAATTCTCTATTTTTAATTTCATCTCTTTGCAAATAGTTTGCAACGCTTCCAGATCACCCTCCAACTTCAAGATCCTTTCTTCGCTTAGTTGTCTATCTTGAATGAAACTTTTAGCAGTTAAGTCAGCTTCATTCAGTTTATGCGTCAAGTCGTCAATGGAAGTATCCCAGGCTCTCTTGACATTCACTAACTGTTGGGACTGAACATTTATTCTTTTAGCAGCCAGTAGTAAAGTCTCTGCTGCTTTGGCATATTCACTACCATTCCCTTCTTCTAGTGCGGCATCAACATCTCCAAGCGATCTCGACTCCATTCTAGAGTTGATCATGCTTTGTTCCATGTCAAAGCCGAACATGTCACCGAATTCAATTTGCAGTTCCTGGGTAGCATCAGTGCATGCAGAAAACAGGGTCATTGCCGCCTTCTCTAAAGATAATATTTTGAACTCTTGGGCATGATTCCGGTCTTCCAAATTGCTTATATTTAGCTTCAAAGATTCACTCAATTCAAGCATGTGAATGACTTCATTCTTTGCTGTCTGCAAGGCTTCCGATATAACTGCAATATGATCATCCAAGTATCTGGATAACTTTTCGAATTTGTCACTTAGATTTCTGTCTTGAGATTGGAGGGCTTCAGCAATTTTTGTCAAGGATGTGGGATCATCAAGATCTACTGTACTCATCTCGTTATTGAACATTTTATCATTAATGAAGTCCTCAAACTTGGGAAGAGTAGAAAGATTTGTGAAAGCAGTTACCTGCTGCAAATTACAAAAGTAACATATGAATAACCTTGTTCAAACTAGTTCTTTTGAATGCATACATAAAATCTAAACATGGTATCTAGTACCATAGCAAGATCAAAAACTATTAATGGTGTAGAAGCGAGCAGCTAAGCTATAAAAAACAAATCCCAAAAGTCGGTATTAAAAAGATTAAACATCAAAAGATCACTGTAAAGTTATATCAGGTGATATACTTCAGTACTTTACAAGACCGAAGAACGTGTGCTTATCAAATTGTGTACAAGTTTTTATATATTTCATCGGGAGAAAAGTTTTTACTCGTATTCATTTGGTAATCTTACCTTTTCCGTACCCTTGACATGTGGAGTAGATAATGCGTGCTGGTCAGGTGCTTTTCGCAGGTCCACATGCCAGTGGAAGGTATGAAAAGGGTAAGTCATAATAGGATACGAGGAGTATTTCTCTTCCACAAACTGGTATCTAGTATCCTGTTTCCCTGTTTTCTATCAGCTAGAGAGAAACAAAACATCTCATACTTTGCAACTTCATTGCTATTGGTCCATGTAGCCTGCAGGACTAGATTTTATCAAAGCTGGCAATTTGCAAGAGGTTAAAACAACTCTCCTAAAATTTGGTCCTACATGGACCACTATAAATTGAATTGCATGTGGAATTGTAAAGTAGGAATCAACAGACGTGATATTGGGCCATGACCAAAGAAGTAATTGGTAATCCATGTATTGCATTATTACTTTGCTCGTCTCTGTTCAAATGCATGTTTTTACTTGATTTACAATGTTATCAGCCTCCAGTAGACTTTATGTACTTGGATTGGCAATTGCCTGTAGTCTACTCTGGAACTAGACTTCGTTGAGCCTTGACTTTTTAAACTAGGGTTAGAATATTAGCTGAAACGATTTATTTTATTTTATTTTCTGAAATATTTCCTAACCCTAGATTGCAACAATAATATGATAATAACAAGGAATTTAGCATGAGGATATTTATATAACAAAACACCCATATCCTGTTTTGGGTCAGAGAGATGAATCTTTCTCCATTCACCTCAATCACATAGTCATCTGTAGTTCACATATCCTTCTTTAGATTCTGTTTTTATTATCTTCCTTAATCTTATCTTCTCCTTTAACGACAATGCTATCACTTCCTCTACCATTGTAGCACTTGATGTCACATCTAAACCATATTAAAAAAAAACTCTCTCATCTAACAGTAACAGATCCCAACTCTGATATCCCACGAATGCAATATTTTCTTAGTCAGCTTATTGTTTCATCGTTCAGCCATCTTAAAGCTCCATACTATGTTCAGCTTTGAAGACAGCCATTATCATGGCCATGTTATAACTTTTTGCTCAATTTCAACAGTATTGGTACAACATAGATTCATAATACCTCAGAAGCACTTAGCCACTTCAATGATCGGTCCCCATAATTTAATTTCTAGGAACAACCTCAACATCTCCATAATTAATGCTGCAGGGATACAGACATGGGGGCATAATTCGGATACGACAAGACTACAGTTTTAAAACTTAAAAGTAGATGTATAACAAAAATTATAAACGAGATTTGGGAACACAAATTAACTTTGTATGGCAGGAAATGACGAAAGTGGATGTCAGAGGAGAGGGGAGGAGCAGGTTCACAAAAGGTGAGGAAAGGCAAAATTGTGCACTAAAAATAAAGAAAAGTCCCGACTCTCTGTCTGATATGTGTCCAACCATAGCTGTCAGAATCGACAAGCACATTTAGACGCCACTGCAAATGCGTCCTCTGCTGCTCCTGCCCCTTGCAACAACATAGCCAATTCTACATTCAGCAATTTGACTACTTTCTGACACGAGTATCTACATATTTCCAGAATCGAATTACAAAGATAAGATGTAGTTGATTGTGCTTCTCAATGGGTCATAATAAGCTCCAAGGGTGATCGAATGGTACAAAAAAACATCACAGCATCCAACCGAAATGTCAAGAAGGATCTACATGTCAACGCATTGTGATCTGTGACTTATCTAGACTCTAGAGTAAGGGACTTTTTGGCTTTTGGCTGGTCCGTACTAAAGGTTTATGTTGTGAGTGTTGTTCCAGACTTACAGCATAAGGCACATCCTGTAGGGAAAATTGGTTATCTTGGCATGTCAAATCTCCAAAGTATAGTGAAATGAAAACCATAATGTGGAGCTTCATTACTAATATCAGTTGTCATCCAGTGGCTATTTCTGATATGTTTATTTCCCTTTCCTTGTCCTCATCATACCATGTATATACAAAACCTTTTTGGGGTGGGGGTGAAAAATCAGTTTCTTAGGACTTGCTGCTGTGTTTTTTTCATATGCATACTACTTTACCAGGTAGACAAGAAGAGAAATCATTTTGAATAAAAAAAAAGAGCAGACAAATTGCAAGAAACCCATATAATGTTTATTCTTGTGACAAAAAACATATTATGGTTTTTTAGTAACAACAAAAAGAGTACATTCAAAGATCCATTACCTTTCATCATTCATAAATTGTTTACCTTACCTTTGTAAGTAAATTTAATTTAAAAAGTTGCACTTGCGATCCATTGATTAATAAGATAAGTGAAAAAGAATTCAAAAGTAATTTATATCCAATGGATGGATGATGCACGAAACTTTAAAACTAATAACTTATAATATCAAATATGGAAAGCAACGCCAGCAAATGTAAAAAAGTAAAGAAACTTTTCTAAAAAGTGGTTTTTGCTAAATAAAGATTGTTTATTGGTTTCTTTCTTGATGGTGGATGTGTTTCCTGTACTTTGCAATAGTAGGCGGTCTTGAAAGCAAATTGAACCTACCTCAGAACCAGTATAAATATGCAGTCCCTTTGCAGCAAACTGGTCATGCAAATCCTGAATTAGGAAGCCCATATGTCTCAAAGCCTCAACCTTTTTCCTAAGTTCTTCTGTCATTATTGAGAAGAGACTTTGGTTCTTGATGAGCATCCGAAGGTGTCCAAGTTGACTGGACATCTTAGCAGACTGGTTTTCTAAAGCTCCACGAGATTCCACCAACTCTTCCATGCACTCTGCTAATTTGACATTTAATGCAGCTACTTCCTGCTTCCTTCTAGTTTCTGCTTCATCTTTTTCTCCCTCAAGAGCGGAGATATTACTAGATGCCTTTGCTAATGCATCCTCAAGAGATCTTATAGTCGCATAGGCATCCTGTAACTTGACAACCTGCATATATCCTTCCTCTTTCAGGTTCTTCAACTCTTGTTCAACATTTGCTTTGCCAAGTTGAATTTCATTCTTTTCTTCCCCAAGATAGTGTATTTTCTGTTCTGCCTTGGATAGTTCATCCTCAAGTGTTTTTATGGTTTGAAGTAGATCCGCTAACCTGCTGGCCTGCATAGTAGCTTCCTCTTTGACTTTCACTAGCTCGTGCTCCCTATGAGCCCTATTAGCTTCTGACTCATGGATGCTCTCTGCAATCCAATGAACCTTTTCTATAGGATTTTCAAACATTATCCCAGTAGGAAGAGCAATGTCTTCCAAGGAATCAACCAGTTTCTGCAACATATTATTGCTCTCTTGCAAGGATCTTTCATTTTGCTCTCTCAAATCCTTCAAAGAAGCAACCTCAGATTCTAGCTTTTCAATATGCTCTGGACAAGAAGACAAACTTTTAAGCTGTTCTTCATATTCAGCAATAGAAGATTTCTGAAGCTGGAGCTCTTGTTTTAGCTTTTCAATCTCAGAATTCTTTTCATCCAGAGACTGTTTAAAGCCCTCGCGTTCTTGCACCAAACCCTTTCCCTTCTTCACTGCCATTGACAACTTTTCCCTGAGTAGAGAAGATCTCTCCTCGAGTCGCTCGTTTTCTTTCTGCAATACCTCTTTGTCATTTCTCAAAGTAATAACTTCCTCAGATGCCCTTCCCAGTTCATCTGACAGAGTTGTCATCTCTGATCTACATACGGTCTCTTCTTCTAGCATCTTCTCACATAACATCAACTCCAGATAATTTAAATAGAGTAACTTATGCATCTCTTCAAAGTGTTCTCTCTCAATATAGGATCTTTTCATTCTTCCAGTAATTGTACCAATATATTTGTCTATCAACTTATCTTTGTCCCGAGACAATTGATCATCCAAAGTGCTTCCAGATGAATCTTCCTTAGCCAGCTCATCCATCTCAGACAAAATTTGAGACAATCTTTCAGCAATTCTCTCGTACTTGCATTTGAGTTCCTTGTATGTATCCTGTACAAATTCCTTTTCCTGTTTTAATTCCAAAAGAGAAGCTGTCAGTTGGTCAATCTTTTTGCAGGCCTCAGACAGCTCTGGTTCATGTGATGTCATCGTAACCTGGGCAGCAGCAATTTCTTCTTGCATCTTTGCTACATCCTCCTTGGTTTGGGAAAAAGCTTTTACAAGCCAGTCAATCTGACTTACTAATTCTGCAGATGAAACAGTTTCAGGTAGGTCAACGTTAGACAATGTTTCTTTAACTTTGTTCACGTCCACCAAAACTCCATCTGATTCGTGTTTTTTGTCAACAAACCATCTCACTCTATCTAGAACGTCCAAGGAGAGCACGTCATCAGGGCAATTACTTCTCTGCATTACTTCTTCTATATCTTGAAGAACCCGATCCCTGTATTGCAGTGAGTCCCGAAGAGAAGTAACCAAATTTTGGGTTTCGTTCAGCTCCTTGGATGTGATTGTAGAAAGTTGTAATGTTTGTGACTTATGCTCCAGCTGCAGCAGGCAATCGCTGAGCTCATTGGTCTTCTCAGCTAATGATTGATTCAGCTCCTCAACTCTGGCTTCAGAAATCTCTAAGGCATCGGATTTCTGTTGCAACTCTAGCAAGGACTTCTCAAGCTCAGTAGTCTTCTCAGCTAATGTTTGCTTCAGCTCCTCAGTACTGACTTCAGTAGCCTCTAATGCATTAGACTTCTTCTGCAACTCCATCAAACAATTCTCGAACTCACTGGTCTTCCCTGCCAACAATAGCTTCAGTTCTTCAGCATCAGTTTCAGTATTTTCCAAGGCATCAGATTTCTGTCTTAACTCCAGCAAACACCTATCAAGTTCAGCATTTTTCTCAGCCAATGACTGCTTTAGCTCCTCAGCACTGGCTTCAGTAGCTTCTAATATTTCAGATTTGTGTTGCAGTTCAAGCAAACACTTCTCAAGCTCACTTGTCTTCTCTGCTAATAATTGTTTCATTTCCTCACCACTAGTTCCGATAGCTTCCAGAGCACTAGACTTCTGTTGCAATTCCAGCATATTCTTCTCAAGCTCACCAGTCTTCTTGGACAACAGCTGCTTCAGCTCCTCAGTACAGGCTTCAGCAGCTTCTAAGGCACTACTTTTCTGTTGCAACTCCAGCAGACACTTCTCGAGCTCACTCGTCTTCTCAGCTAATGAATGCTTCAATGAGTCACGTTGCTGAACCAACGATTTTCCCTTTGTCACTGCCATGCTAAGCTTTTCCCTGGCTGCCGTCAGCTTGTTGTCAGACTGCTCAAGCTCTCTCTTGGTTTTGTTAGTTTCTGCATTAGCCATTTCCAGACCTTCTTTCATCCTATCAACCTCTTCGGATATTGTCCTGTTTTCTTTTTCAAGCTTACTAATTGTCTCCAAAAGTGATGATTCTCTTCTCTTGCTTTCAAGCAACTCTTCACGAGCAACACTATAAACAGAACCCAATTCACTTTCTTCGGAGGTTAGCAAGTCAGGTTTTGTCTCTGCCAAGAAATGCTTTAGTTGATGGGTGTCAGATAATAACTGTGCATGCTTTTCTACCAAAGACAAAGTTCTCTTCTCAACAAGGGAGATACCATCATCAACAGAATCCTCCAGTGAAGAACTTTCTTGACCCACCACTGTCTCAAGGGAAGCCAACAACCTCCTGCTAGTTTCAGCAGTAGATTGCTTCAATGACTCGGACCAAAACTGTGGAAGTGAGCCAAAATAAGAAAATACAACATCCCGAGATACATCTGATTCTGTGAGTTTTACACTTAGGTCTTCCAGCTCTTGATCTTTGGTGTAAAGAATAGAATGGAGCTCCCTAATGGTGCCTTCAGAATTCAAGTGCTCATCTAAAAAGCTTTTCAAATGAGACATCAACTTGGAGCAGTCACCAATCATAGAATGCAATGGCGTGGGAGACATAAAAGCTTCATCGTCCCCTCCCTCACCCTCCATCCACCGGAGACGTTCAACCACCTCCTCATTGTTTGAAACAGGCAGCGATTGTTGATCAATCATCACTCGAAGTTGGCGTCGTAGGCTGGAGACTTCCCTCCCAAAAGCTTCTCTTTCTTCCTGAAATGAAAGCACAAGAATGTGAAACTACAGTTCTCTCAAAGTGGCATATCTCATATAAGCCACCTGCAATATAGGGCTTGAAGCACTAAAAAGAATCATAATAAAGGATTTCCAAGACAACAGCAACAAAGTCTTTATCCCAAATTTCTGGGGAAAGGATTCCCAAGACAATGAAGGAAATTCTTAAGGATTAGATTGTTAATGCAAAATATGTAGATAATAAACATTGTAGGCTCATAGCTTTAACCTCAGAAAAAGGCAAAGGATATTCCTTATTTATCAAGAGTTACTAGTGTGCAAAACTTTTCTTTAGAAAAGCCATGACAATAAGTTTTTGGGCATCAGGTATCAGTGCCCAGTAAACTGACTTGGGGATACTTTATGAGGTGCTTTAGGTATTATGTATACTATGGAAAATGACTGCATGCCTTAAAAGATGTGGACAACTTCTAGATCCCATTCAGATTTTTACTGCACTACGCATCTGTCGCAGAATAGCCATACCAACTTTTGAGGCAACACCATTATTCAGAAAGCCTAACATTGAGCTCTACGACTTCCGTGTTGAAGTCATATTCAAATTCACGACTTTATTCGATCAAATATGTTAAAAGTCAGAACTAAAATTCTGGCAGTTTTAGAAAAGCTAGGATTTTGATTAAGATTCATGATTTTGGTCAAATCTTAACAAATCTTTTAGGACATTTACTGTGACTAAATAAGGCTAGGTTTGGTCCATACTTTCCCCATATCTTGTTTCCTTATACTGTTTCAGGTTTAAATTAGGGTTAGTATTTTCAGGTTTCCTTTTCATTTCCTGTTCTCCAAGGTTGTAAGCCAACGTAAAGGCGATCAATGTAATGGTTTGAACAATACAATTTTAATAATACAAGTCTTTGAGATTACTCTTCCAATTGGCCGATTCCAAAATATTTTGAGGATTCAAACTCCCTCGTGGACTGGGAAGTTGGATAGTGGATTCGAACAAACCCTAAGGCGATGTTTTGGCAGCTTAAGGTATCCCTTTTGGCTTCGTTTTAGCGGTTGCACCTTTCTTTTCCTGCTACCACTAGTGTAAGGGTTACCCACCCTACTATTGACACTCAAAAATGACAGCTCCCATACAGCCTGTCAATCGGGACTCGGGTCGACTCCTGCAAGCCCACCAAGGGTATAATGGTCATTTGGACACAAATAGACCCATCCAAGCTCAATATGGATCAATTATGTCTAATTAGGCTAACTTTGTCATTCACGCAAACTTTGATACGCCTAAAAGGCTAGCTCCTCAATAACCGACTACTTAAAATGGAAAGAAGCGATACCACTAACAGAAATCACGACCATTAATATGGTTAACTTCATCAAACACCATGTCATCTATCGATTTGGTGTCCTTAGAAGGATCGTTCATGACAATGGTCATCAATTCATGAGCAATCAATCATTCTTTCGGTTCTAGATAAATACAAAAAAACACAATGTGGCTTCAACTACATATAATCATGCCCCCAACGGATTAGCAAAAGCATTCAACAAGACGATTATCAAATTCCTTAAAAAGTTTGTCTCGTCGAACAAGAGAAATTGGAACGAGAAGCTTGCGTAATGTTCTGCGCCAACCGAACAACAGTCTGAACCCCTACGGACAATAGGTCGTACTCTCTCTGGTCTATGGATGTGAAGTAGTCATGCTCCTGTAAATTCATATAACGCCATTACGCACCGCCTTGGGGACCAAAATGACGGAGGGAGACAATGATCAACTACGTCTCCAAGAGCTAGAGGCATTAGAGAAGCGACTAAAAGCTCAACAATGTATGGAACTCTAAGTTTGAATCTTAAAAGCCTTCAATAAAAAGGTAAAAGGAAGAGTCTTCCAAGTTGGAGATATGGATTTAGCCGTCCGACGACACATGGTAACAACACATAACACTAAAGGGAAGATCCAGCCTAAATGGGAAGGGTCATTTGTGATAGGAAGTGTTTACTCAAATAGAACTTATCGTCTCGTCATTTCCAACGATGGTACACTCGTGATGCCAATCAATAGTAAATTTCTAAAGAAATATTACCATGATCATGTTAATATTATATCTCTGATTGCCAAAGACGCTCATCTCAAACAAAGGCATCGTCAAATCATGGCTCCCTAGCTGAGTCATCACAACGTCAAGATTCCCTAAAAGAGTTACTCGAGATGACACGAGCAACGGCCACAAAAATCCACCTCTAATCCTCAGCAAAGAAACTACTTCTCGGTAGCGCTCCTACAACTAATTCCACGATGAGCTAAAAATGCAAGCTGTTTACATTAACCACTACCTCCAACGATTATCTCTCTAGTAGAGATTGTTGTTATATCTCCCCATGAGTTACACATTATCCCTAGTGGAGTCGGGTTATCTCTAAAGGATAGTAAATATTTCGTCACACAAATCATAACCTTTGACGGTTATACATAAGGAAAAGAGATCATTACCAATAGAATCATTCCCTTGGGTAATTTTTATTTTCCTGCAGAATTACTCATCGCATTAACTATTACCTCCGCCAATTAGCTCTATAGTAGAGATTATTAAGGTCCCCAGTGGAGTTGGGTCATCCCTCTGGCAGGGTTCATTATCCCGCCATGTTAATCATTACATTTGATGATCATCTCTCTTGCAGAAATCATTATAGAACCCCCGGTGGAGTTGCTCTTTATCCTCAGAAGAGTTCGATTATCTCCCTAGCTGAGATCATTATGGCTCCCCAGCAAAATTGCTATACTCCCCAGCGGAGTTAATTTCTCTCTCCAACATAGATCAAGAAATACCTCCACGATAGAGAGTAGTTTCACTGACATCCGGATCGAACTATTTGCTATCCCTCAATGAGTCATAAAACCTCCCAAAGTAAAGTAACTTTAATCTCCCTTATCGGAGACTATTTTCTATAGTCATCACGTTAACACATACCTATGACGGTTCTCTCTCAAGTAGAGATATCATTAATTATCTCCTCCAGTGGAGATTACCTATGTTCTCTTAAAAGAGATTACCCACTTTTACCATAAGTAACCCATTCCCAGTAGAGCCTACTAACTTCCCTAGTGAAGTTTCCAGTAAGCTTATCACGTAGTTACCCCCGACAAGTAATCCCTTCCCATGGGATTTTCTACTGACTAATGCAAAGACATTTGTCAATCTATTGGCAGCCTTACCTACTTTCCCTGGAAAGATTATGAGTTTTTATGATCTTTGTTTTCCCCACAAGAGTTATCAATCCCTCCCTCCTTGGCTATCACATTAATGATTCCTCCGATAATCATATCCGTTTATGGGATCCTTACAGAGTTATCTACGTCTAAGTACCCGCTTACTTTAGATAATAGACATCTCTCTCTCTCCCCGACGGAGTAACTTTCACGAAAGAAATTTCTCATCTTGATTCTCCGGAACAGTTAGGAATATTAATCTATCATGTTAACATTATATTTTTGATAGTTTATTCTTAATCCCCAACAGAGTTGGAATAACTTATTATAATCTCCAGTGAACTTTTCAAGCTTTCAAGTTAACGTCAAAGCTATGATGGTTGCCCGACAGGGTGAGAATCTATAGTTTACCAGAAAGGATAGTTCATTCTTATTCCCCAACAGGGTCGGGATTCTCAATCTGATACGTTAACAAAACCTCTGACATCCCTAATGGATTAAATTGTTACATTAACAATACCTCTGGCATCCCTAATGGATTAATTTGTTAGGTTAACAATACCTTTGACAACCAATTATAATCCATAGTGGATTCTCAAGCTATCACGTTAACACTGAAGCTCTGACAATTCATGATCAATCTCCCGTAGATTTTCAAACTATTAAACCTCTTATAGTGGATTTCAAGCCTGGTGCATATTTAGTTTGTCATGTCAATTCGTCAAGTATTACACCTCTGATAGATGGGTTCCTATATCAAATCCGTGAGCTCAATTCTGAGTCACAATCTATTATGTCAATATCACACCTCTAATAGCCGACTCTAATAGCCGATCGACTTGACATATTGGGGCAGACTACATTCCAATCACCTCGATGAACCAACGAGTAGCCAAATCATTTATGCTATGGCCTGTAAGCCGACGGGCAACTTCAAAATAGTCACTACACCTGAAGTAATCGAAAGCATTTTGAAATCTGGACCAGCTCATTGCTGATCTTCGAGAACTTTGAAGGAAGTTCTATTGACACTTAAAAATGACAGCTCCTAGTCAACCCACCGGGTCATACACCGCCAGGCTCCTACAAGCCCACTAAGAGTAAAATGGTTATTTGGAACCCACTAAACCCATCCAAGCTCAATGTGGGTCAATTACGTCTAAGTTAGGCTAACTTTGTCATACATGTAGAGTTTAATACGTCTAGAATGCTACTTTTGCCGTATAGGCGAGCTTTCAAACCAGTGTGGCTAGCTCCGCCGTATAGGCAAACTTCCAGCTAAATGCAAACACGCTAGCGGCTGCATTTATCCCACGAGCAGAATTTTGGGAGATATGATTAGATCTCATAAATCGGGATATGATTGAACCCCTAACCAATTTGGGATGTCATTAATTCTCTTTTGATAAGATAATATTAATCCCCTTTCGGTGCGATATCATTCCTCATGGGATATTAGCCTCAATGGCTAGCATGTTAGCTTTGCAAAACAATTAAATTATCCTCGTCGAAGGCTTCTAGCCCTGTCGGATGGGTTGTTACAATATACCCCTACTAACTCCCGATGGGCTAAAGAGGGGGCTCTCGATTAGTAATTGGCTTTAACACAGAAAAAAGAGAGAGAAAGCATACAATACTCTTCTTCAGTGGCGGAAACTTAGTAAGGATACATGGCTTTCAACATTTTAGTTCCCACAACAAACTACTCGTTTTCTCTTCTCAGTCGAGAGCAAAGTCCATATGACTAGAAATGGGTTCGAATACCCTACTTCCTTCGGAGAGTTCTCGTATAGACTTCTTAGGCTTTACATAGCCTTAAATCGCACTGATTCGGAAGCATCCAAGAAGAATCTATTGATTGTTGTCTCACAAGCGAGGAGAAAAAACCCATATCTTGTCATTGGATCGTCAAGGGAACAAAACAGTCTGTGAACAAAACAGTCTGTGTGCTGACCAGATTTCTATTGGCACAATTCCCCGAAACAACATCTGTAGAGGATTTCACTGTGAACTCATTTTTCGGTGAGAGCTTTCCTTGTAATTTTCTACAAATTTCATAAACTTTAATCTTTAATCTTCAAATTTTGAGATAAAACACCTACATCATTAACTTCTTTAGTTAATGGCAAAAAAACTCCAATTTAGACAATAACACAAGACCTGTAGGGCAATCTAATATCTCAACTCGCAAATACCAGTATGTGATTTAGCTTACTTGTTAATCGATGAAATGAAAGATCTACAAACAAATAACCAAGGTTCCCAATTTCGTCTCGAGTTGATACTGAAACTGCCTAAACTATCGAGACCAACAAATTCACCCAGCGTTATTTTGCTATCTTATATCTTTCCCAAAAATTCTCATTTTTACATTATTTTTTCAAACTTTATAGGAGAGTATTTTTGCCTTAATTACCTTGTGGACTTGCTCGTTCCACCACCAACTTTCTTTCCAAGTCCAACCGTTACCTTTTGAAACTCCTACGGTTTTTTTTTTGCTATTTTATTGATACACTTTGTCATATTATCCTACATAACATTAGAATCTTCTTCTATGTCCTATCTTCCTTTATCATTTTATCCTTCAAAAATTATTAAAATCTCTTCTTTCAAGTTCCACAATTTGGTTTCGGACTCTTGGTTTCTTCTCTATCCTAACCTTTCTTTTGCACCTCTTATTACTAATATCTAAGACCATCAATCCATATTGCCAATATCTCATACAATTAAATCCTATATAGTTTCAAACTCTAAAGTTTTAATATATTTTATGAGTAGCACGTATATTTTCTATAATTTGGAGGGACTAATGTGTCATGTTGATCTAAATTTACAGGATTCAGTGTATCATGCCCTAAAGAATCTAAAATTACTTAAAACGCAATTCTTTCCAAATAATGAGTAAAACAACAAGTATGTGTAGTTTCTTTACTGGCGTAACATTTGAAGTGCAATTTCGATAAAAAGAAGGAAAGAGATCTTATACTTTCTCCGTTGATCCAAGGTGTCATCAAGCCATTTCCAAATCCGGCCAACTAGGAAGCAATAACCTAGGTTGCCAAGCTCACGATCTTATACTTTCTTAGTTGATCCAAGGTGTCATCAAGCCATTTCCAAATGCGACCAACTAGGAAGCAATAACCTAGGTTGTCAAATTCGCGAGATAAGTATCGTGTATCGATTTAGTTGCATATCATATGATACATAACTCGAGGAGTTTAGGTTTATACTTCTAAATTCATATAGGAACATGATTTAATATAATTTTTTTTATTTGTTTCATCTTTACCGGTCCATCTAATTCAAGAATCCAGATTCTTAATACATATTATACGACTCAAGTTAAAAAGCCGATAGTACCTATCGGCCAATAGTTATCAAATCAGATCAACTGATGTGTAACTAAAAGGTAGTATATCGTATTGTAACATACGTATCGTGTATTGTACGATACTAACAACATAAGCAACGGCACTCCAAAAATGTGCCATGTCTTGTGTTGCATCGTGCGAGACACATATTGGACACGACAAAGATACTCAAAAATACACTAGGACGCACCAAAATAGGTATTGTGTCCATGTCGTGGTGTCTGTATCCTGTTATGCACAACATACGCGACCAAGTTGGCATGGGACAGTACTGATCTCCTGCCGGGAGTCGATGTTTATGCATCTTTTTTTTTCACCAAGTTTTTTCGGGCGGACATAATTTCAAAGCTTAGTCATTTCCACAAAAAACACGAGTAAAATCCGTAGTAGATTCTACTTTCTATCAGGGTTCCCGCGATATTCCGGTGGTTTTGAACCGGTAGTTTCAGCGTTTTCCGGACACTCCAATTCCGATCTGGTGCGGCCGAAACGCATCACTTTCGGTCGCTACTTCCGATTTTGCATTCTATACCAACTTCTGGAAACGAAAACCGTAATAATGTCCATTGCAGGGGTTCTATTTGCAAAAAAGAGGGAGGGACAATTCAGATCACAAGCAAGAACAGAAAAAAAAAAGACCTTGTACTTCCTGCACTGAGCTAGGGTTTCCTCGAGCCGGCCCCTCGCTCGTCCCGGATCATCCTCGTCCCCGCCGCCGGCCGGCCTCTCGCCGGAGCTCTCCCCGTACTCCTCCGCGAGCGACGCCGAGCTCCCGCCGCCGACGCCGACGCCGCCGCGGGCCATGAGCTCCTCCGAGGCGTCGACGAACATGTCCTCCCTCCCCTCCTGAGTCGACCCGTCGATGTTCACCAGAATGCCCCCTCCCTCCCTCGAATCCTGCCGAAAAAAGTGCAAAGATCAGAACTTTCCGGCGGGGTTATTGCAAAAAAATCAATTTTTTAGGGTCTGGTACCGGATCGGAGGCGGCGGGAAGCTCGACGAGGACGCCGTCGCTGGACGACGGAGACTTCGGGGACGAGTCGGAGTCGGAGGACGCCATTGGGGTGGGGGAGAAAAGTGCGGATCTAGCCGAAGGAAATGGTTAATTGCATGCGAAGAGCGAGATTTGTTGGATTTTGGGGGCGATCTGCAAATAGCGAAATAAGGAGTGTATTTTTTGTTATTTTTGTTGGGGGAGTTTCGAGTGGAAATTGTTGGGAGATTTTGTTCCGACTGCTGCCTCCTGATGCTTTTGTATTTGGGTTGGGAATTGGAGAGGGACAAATCTGGGAATCTAGGGAGAAGCAGCTACGTCATCAGTCACCTATAATGACATCTATTGGTTCTTTATTTAGTTTTGGCTAAATTGTAACTTGATACATTCAACTATTACTGTTTTCAATTTGATACCTTCAACTTTTATACGTACTAACTTAATATTCTATCTCAACTTATATTTCTAACTTGATATCAAAAAAAAAAAAAAATTATTCCTAAACTATCCTCCCCCTCTTCCGGCTGCTACTTCCTCCACCCCTTCCCTCCCTCGACGGCCATACCCCCTCCCCTCCCCCAACGGCGACCACCCCCGCCCCCGCCCCCGCCCCCGACCACCTCTCCCCCGATCCGACCCCGACCCCACCGGCGATCCCCCCCCCCCCCCCCCCGACAACGACCGCCCATACCCCCCCTCCCCCCCCAGCTGCCCTAAGTGCCGCCGTGCACTGCCCCAAGCACCACCGCTTGCTCGCGGCTGCCCCACAGTCGGAGGGGGGGGGGGGGGGGGGGGGGAAGGGAGTTGGGGGGCGAAAGAAGGGACAATTTGGTCCTTTTTTTTTTCGGGGTATCAAGTTAGTACCTATAAAAATTGAGGGTATCAAGTTAAAAAATCGTGATAGTTGAGGGTATCAAGTTGTAATTTAGCCTTTATTTTTAGTTAGTCTTATAAGACCTAGTAAAAGCACTTCTTCTTTCTAATCTTATCAAAATATTATTTAAATATTTAAATTAAAATTAAAATTTGTTATATGTATATAGTTATATTTTAATTAAAATTTATAGAAAATTAATTTAAATTTAATTATAGTTTGTTATGGATATATTTTCCACTCTATAATGAGACTTCAAAACAGCTCAAAAGTGAGCCGTTTTAGTCGTAATTATATCATGGTCCATTTTATTTTTAAAAAAAATGTAAAAAAATGTTGAAAAAAGTTTACTATAATTTCAATATGGGAAATCGAACTCAACCAAACAAAAAGAGTACCTCCCACCTTAACCACATGAGTTAGAAGATATATTTGACTATAATTGGATAATATTCTTATTATATGTGTAAAGCATGTGCATTTACTAGTGTGAATAAAAGAGAGAGAATTCGATTATGCGGAAGAAAAATAAAAAGAGAGGGTATTCAGTTATTGTCACTACCACATTTTAGTTTTGAGGGTATTTTGGTCATTTTAATTTTTGTGAATTATTTTATTAATTATTGCATTGGTGTTGTGATTTTTGACTTTTGCTAGTTGTGACTTTAGAGACTAGCCTAGAGTTTGACTTTGACTTTAATGACTTAGTTAGCATGGTGTGGGACCCTAATGTGACTTAAGTTAGTCTTAATTGACTTGAGTGTGGCTAGGGTTCATGAGAGAATTGGGAGAGTTATGTATTTTGGACTTATAGCTAATGGGTTGTGCTAGCTAGCTTATGAACTTAGGCTCAAGCCCATTTACATGAAACCCTAACCCTAGTCCCCTACATGGCCGGCCACCAGAGCCCATTTTTAACCTAATTTCAGCCTATATAATGTCTCCTCATAACTGTTTGCCATTAAAATCGTTTGATTGCAAATCTTAATACAAACAGAACAGTGTTACAATATAGGACTTAGATGTAGTCCTAGGAGTACACTTTTGTTTAATCTGGGTCCTAAGTGCCAATGGAGCGAGTGGTAATGCGTTGACTCCGTTGACGGGCTGACGATGGTTATCGGTTCTCTGAAGGTGTAGATTGCTCTGGGTGCTGGAGCTGGCTGAGAGGAGGAAGACGTTAAGTGTCTGCATCTGCCTCTCTGATGATCTCTGTCTGGATTGTTCGTATGTATGTCTCTGTCTGTCTGTGTAAGGAGGGGATGATTCCTCTATTTATAGCTGGACAGATTGATTGCTCATGCGCGCATATGTAGGATGCGCCGGTGCATAGGGACGCCACGTGGAGATTGCTGATGGAGGCGCATGGATGATGCGCCCTACTCGCGGGATTGAATTCTTCATACTACTGTTGTGAGCCGGCACGTAGCAGAGGAGAAGATCTTTCTGTTGCTGAGATCTTGGATGAGTTGAGTCAAAGGACACGTGTCGTCGACCCATGGCTCGGAGATCTCTGATTTGGTGGGGGATGATTTGGTGGGATGCGCCTTGGATTGGGCGCATGATGAGATTTTGGCTCGTGACCTTTAGGAGTCACGAGCCGTTCTGGGCGTATGGCTTTTGAGGCGCATGCGAGCGACTTTCCTTCTGTCTTTCGGGATCAGAGATCAGTCTGAGGCGCATGGCTTTTGAGGCGCATGCAAAGCTTCAACTGGAGACTCTTCTTCTGTCTTTAGGGATCAGTGAAGGGTCTGAGGTGCATGGCATTCGAGGCGCATGCAGGTTTGGGCGCATGGCCGTGGAGGCGCATGCGGGTGGTCGAGTGGCCACGTGGTAGTAGCCGTCGGGATAGAGTCATGATGATGCTGACGTTGTGGACGCTTCGTTTTCTGCAAAAGCTGTCAGCCGTTCAAACTTGGGAAGGCGTGCTGCCAACTCTGTCAGTTCAGCATTTAATGTTGGTGACATTCGATGGACAGCTGAGTGGACGCGTCGGTTGACGTTTTACTAGGCGTATGGGGGCGCATCCCCTTTGATGCGCTCGGTACAGGGCGCATCTGTTTGAGAGGTGTGATGCGCTGACCAGCTGGCGCATCCGACACGTCTTTGATGATGCGACTGTTTCGCTTCTCGAGTGCTTTTAATAGCCGCTTGGCTGAAGTCGAGGCGTCCGGTTCATCCATTTAATGTGAGTTCATTGTACGGAATTCGGAGAGCCATCCACTTGGCGCGTAGGTTTGATCTGCCCGGCCTATAAATAGTGACATGGAGAGAAGTTTTGCTTCTCATTCCCTCACGTACCTCCAACATGAACTTGGGTTTTCGGGTGCATTCTGTTGACGAAGTGTTCCCGAGGGTGAAGATGAGATGCCATGTCGTCGTTGATGCTTTTGAAGGTGACTGTTACATCCAAAAGACGGAGTCGAGGGCTTCTAAGGCAGGCGGAAGGTGCCTGTTGCATCCAAAGATAGGGATGCTCGGGCCTCGTCTCCGTTGTTCCGGAAGAGCCGTAGATCGGAATGGCGGTGCTAGGCTCTCTCTTCCTTCAAAGTGGGTGTCGCCCGCTCTGATTGTGTTGAAAGCTGCCTTTTGCCGTAATTTCGATCACGGTCTTTCTTGGCCTTTGGAGGCTCTTTCGAAGCCTCCCCTGGCCACAGATTTGCGGTGCCCTTCTCTTCCTTGGTTCCAGCCAGAGGGTTAAATGCTTTGTGTATCGAAGCATTTATCAGGTGAGCCTGGCTGGAAGAGCGGCACACCCCTGCTCGGCCAGGTGAGCCTGGTTGGAAGAGCGGCACACTCCTGCTCGGCCAGGTGAGCCTGGTTGGAAGAGTGGCACATAACTGGGCTGCTGAAGGGATGCACATAACTGAGCTGGATGCACATAACTGAGCTGCTGAAGAGATGGCGGGATGCGCCTGGTTGGAGGCGCATGACATCTGCTGTGCCTAACTGGCAGCGCATGATGACTGTTGTGCCTATCTGGAGGCGCATGGTGGCCGCTGGCTGTAGACTTAGGATCTTTCCTTTGTAGAAATTCTCCTTTGTACAACCTTTTCTAGACATGTAATAGACTTTTATATATAAATAAAAAAGTCCTTCTTCAAATGTCTATGGTTATTGACTTTGCTGTGAAGTATTCTGTGCGAGTCCTGGCGCATGTAGTGTCTGGCGCATGGTCTTTCTGGTTGTGAAATTCCATGCTTCTACAAGACCCCCTTCAAAGTTTTCAAAACTTTTGAATAAGTTTTGGAATACTTTGAATAAGAAGTATGGAGGTCAGGGCGCATGATTGTTGGGCGCATGCCTGTTCGGGCACGTGCTCCTCTCAGTTAATGCATATGATGATGCCTTGGTAACCGAAAAGATTAATGATGATCTTTTGGTTGTATTTGCTGTTATCTCTTCACAGGACCCGAGGCGACGGCTGAGATCACTCCTCATCGGGTCACGCGTGCGACCAAGCCCTATAAATAGGCGAGAGATGGAGAGAGAGAGAGTTCTTCTGCTCTGTACCTTTGCCTTCTTTTAGAGTTCTTCTTCAAAACCCTAACTTCTTCCTTTTTGAGAGAATGGCTCCCAAGATTCCTCGCGGCGGTGCTGGCAAGGGGAAGGAGAAAGTACACCTATCACCCTTGCGACTCCAGCCGACGTTCGTCCCGAGGTGTCGGGTGGGTTAAGCCGGCTGGACGAGAGGACTCCTCGTTCCAATGAGGATGGTGATAATGCGTATAGCTGCTTCTGGCACTGTGCGCACCGGATGTCATCTATGGCGGTGTTGACGGCCTACTTGATGATATGGCTCCGGGATTGCGTATTTGTGGGCGGATCCGGTGCTGTAGAGAGGGTACATCGGAACCTCATTTTGCCTGTCGTGAAGTTGGCCTTCGGACGACCTTTAGCTCTCCTCTCCGCAATTGGGAAGAGGCGGGCTGACACAGAAGCTGGTTCTTCTGTACCGAAAAGGTCGAGAAAGACGTCGACTCCAAAGATTACGGAAGTGCCACTTGTAAGTCCCATGTTTCAAAACCGGGTGCTAGTAAACCGAAGGAGGTGGCAGGCTCTTCTGATGAGCGCATTCCACCGATGATAATGTCTCCCGTGGAGGAGGGTCCCGAAGATGTTCCTGCGGAGGTTTTAGTATCTCCTGTCTTTGAGGTTGCAACAAATTCCGGGAAGGTACAGTCTGCCGTGGAGGCATTGGACGTTGAGGGTCCTACGGACTCGAGGCATCCTGATGATGAGGTGGATTGGAGTTCGTCGCCTTCTGATGACGTCCCTCCGGCGCTGCAAGAGTCTGTTGCGGGGGCAACAGATATGGTTGGGACAGAGGAGAGGGTTGATTCCCCTCCTTGTCATGATGAAGGGAGGTCGGCTATATCATTGCCGAGTCCTACCCCAGCTTCAACCGTGGAAGTTGAGGTGGCTACCGATCAGGAGGTAGTGACAGATTCTGTCCCTGTAGAGGGACTTGAGAAGGATGAGACTCTTCTGCCGGTCCTGTCTCCCGGGGCGGGCCAGGAGATGAGTGTTGATCTCCCCGTTCTGCCGGGGGAGGTACTGGTCGCTGATAGGACGTTGGGGGTAGAAGAGGTGGCCGTTGACGTCGGTGGTTCCTCCGGGCTTGAGAAGGGCAAGGGTGTGGAACCCTCTGTTACTCCTTCTACTTGGGGTACTATCTCGACGCCTGTGCCGGCTTCCTCTGTTCCTTCGGCTCCTCGGGCTAGCAGTCTGGCCCCTGTCGATGAAGAGCCTACTGATGCCGAGGTTCAAGCCTCCCAGGTTGAGGTTGGCAGATCTTTTTTCGGTCCGCTAACTGCAGTAGCTCCTCCAACTCCTGCTATGACGCCGCAGGTACTGGCGGACGCAGACGAATATGTGAAATTCCTCGTCGAGGGGGTGTACAAAATGCTGCAGAGGGGTGTATCTACGGTGATGGATGCCAACGGGAGCTTTGCGACGACAAGAACTCTGGCAATGCCCTGTATCGAGCTGATTCGCGTTCACCAAGGCCACGACCATATGGCCGAAATTCTGGAGGCTTCGGTGATCGAGCTGGACGAGCGGCTTGCGGAACTTCAGCGCATCCAGCGAAATGACCTCTCCGTCCTGATAGATACGGAGAAGGGGAAGTTGATTGCCGAGATCGAGTCTTCTTACCAGGCCACTGTGGGCATTTGGGAGCGCAAGGTGGCTGAGACTGAGGCTGCGGTAGAGCAGTTGTCTCAGTCCATGAAGAAGACGATGGAAATGCGAACTGCGTTGGATGCTAACATCGCAGAGATCAACACCCAGATGCGTCGCCTTGAGGACCAACGGGCCCGACTTCAGTTAGATGCCGAACGTGTCCGGGCTGAACACGTTGCATTCAAGAAGGAGGAAGCAACCTTTACACAGCGGACTCTTGCCTTGGCGCAGCAGCGACAACAGCTTGATACGAAGCATGAAAGCGATACTTCCGCTGGGGCTATTGAATTGATGCGTCAAGAAGCTGAGCGACGAGTCCTGGCGAATGTGGAAGCCCGTACAGCCGACCTAAGGCTTCGAGTCAGGGAGCTCTCAGCCCACCCTGGGGAGGTTCAAGGACTGTAGTTTTTCCCTTTTTTTATGCTCTTTTGTAACCCTTTGCTGAGGGATAATGTAGCCTTTTGTACTCTCTATTTCAGAAAATAAAGAAGTACGCAACTTTTTGTGATGTGTTCATTTTTGTTATTATGAACTTGATGATTTGTGTGGACCTATTATCTTTTGCGCACCTTGGTTTTAGGCACAGATAATAAGTTTGAAGGAACCAACATGTTTGCTCAGAGGTGATGTGGACATGGCAATCATTGGGTCCAAATAATAGAATCATCCTACTCAGAGGTGTGATGGACGTGGTAGGAATGATCCTGGGGGATACGCTGAACAACTCAGAGGTGATGTGGACGTGGAAGTTCGGCGATCGATGTACGACAACGCAGGGGTTGTTTGTACAAGATGTTTACTCAGAGGAAATGTGGACGTGGTAAACATGAAGGGTAGCGTCGGCTTACGTAGCGTAAGAGTCCGCTTTGTAGGGTGTAGAAGAACAACTCAGAGGTAATGTGGACGTGGTTGTCTTTCTACTGAAGGAAGCCACGGAACAGCTGGGTTCCCGAAGCGGATGAGTTTGTGGAAGGAGATTGTTTGTGAATCTCGATGATTGGGCCCACAGATCTCCTTTGGGGAAGTACATGTCTGAAGGATGTCAAGAATAGTACTTCTTTAGGAACTTGCCGTTGATGGGCATCATAAACAAGTCTCCATTGGGTTTGGCGAGGCGGTAAGCACCGTTTGAGTATACCGTCTCTATGATGAAAGGTCCTTCCCACTTGGGCTCGAACTTTCCTGGTGTCTTGTGAGTTAACACCATCGGCCTCCTGACTGCCAGAACCAGGTCACCAACTTGGAAAGTCCTCTGTTTGACCTTCTTGTTGAAAGCCTGTGATATACGGGCTTGGTAGAGTTCGATGCGTTGTTGAGCTAGGAGACGCTTCTCATCGAGTGCCTCCAGTTCCCGCAGACGACGACGTTGATTGTCCTCTTTTGTGAGTTTGTTTGTTATTTCCACGCAGAGTGAGGGTATCTGGATCTCGAGAGGCAGTACCGCTTCGCTCCCGTAGACCAGAGAGAATGGTGTGTTGTCTGTCGGGGTCCGTACCGTTGTGCGGTAGGCCCAAAGGCATTTGCCAAGCTTTTTATCCTAGTCGCGTTTATTGGATGATACGACCTTTTTGAGTAGCCTGATGATGGTTTTGTTGAACGCCTCTGCTAACCCGTTTGCTGCCGGATTATAGGCGGTGGATGCCACATTTTGAATGCGGTTCTTGTCACAGAACCTGCTAAAAATGTGGCTGATAAACTGAGGACCGTTGTCATGAATGATCCGCCGGGGTACTCCAAAACGGTAAATGACATGGTGTTTGATAAAGCTGACCACCCTGGAGCTCTTTACTTCCGCCAGTGGGACTGCTTCTGCCCATTTGGAGAAGTAATCGGTGATGGCCAGGATGAAGCGGTGTCCTCTTGATGAAGGAGGGGTGATAGGTCCCACAATATCCATGCCCCAGGCTTCGAAGGGCCAGGAGGCGACTGTAGGATGTAGTGGTTCAGACGGTGTATGTATGAAGTCAGCATGGAGTTGGCATGCGTGACACTTCTTAGCATATTCAACAGCGTCGGTGGCCATGGTTGGCCAGTAGTAGCCCATACGTCGCAGTCGATCCTGTAACTTAGGACCGGGTTGATGAGCTCCGCAAGTTCCGTCATGAGCTTCTCGGAGGGCTTCGGCTGCTTCTTCGTTGGACAGACATCGAAGGAGGAGCCCATCGAAGGAACGTCGGTACAACGTTTTAGTAGCTGTGTCGTAGTAGAATCGAAGAGAGCGTCTCCTGACTGAGACGGCTTCCTTCGGGTCCTCTGGAAGAATTCCGTAGACAGCAAAGTCGATGAACGAGAACCTCCAGTCTCGGACATTAACACCAGTGTTCGTCGGCATGGCGTGGGCCACTTGCAAGCACAGGTTGTTTCTGGGACAAATCAAGTCTCGGTCTGTTACCGTGACATAGTGTTGAGTCCCAAAGGGCGCTGCCAATGAGGCTGCGAGGCCAGCCAGAGCGTCAGCCTCCAAGTTTTGTAGACGAGGCACGTGTTCGATAAAGAACCCAGTGAAGGTTGAAATGATGTTCAATGCAACTTCATGGTAAGGGATCAGATCTTCATGGCGAACCTCGTACTGCCCTCGAATCTGGTTCACGACGAGTTTTGAGTCACCGTAGGCTTCCAGATGGTCCACCCCCAGCTGTTGTGCGAGTTGGAGTCCCATGACGAGTGCGTTGTACTCGGCAACATTATTGGAGCACGGCTTCGAAAGGGAGTAAGCACGCTGGATGACCAGCTGATCGGGGGAGACTAAGACTACCCCCACTCCTGCGATAATTTGGCCTTTGGGGCCTGTTCTCGAAGCGCCATTGAAAAACATCCGCCAAACGGAGCTTCCTTCGGTGACGTTGGATTCTTGGACCTCATCCGGGATGTCTTCATAGAGTTTTGAGGATTCTGGGATGGGGTGTGCAGCTAAAAAGTCAGCCAGAGCTTGACCTTTAACAACTTTTTGCGGGATAAACACCATATTATATGGTGTTAGCAAAATCGCCCATGTGGCTAGCTGAGAGTTTAATGATCCTGGCTTTGTCATGAGGACTCTGAGTGGATTGACTCGGAAAATGACATGAATTGTCTGGCCCGAGACATAATGACGAGTCTTCTGGATGGCAAACACCAAAGCCAAGCACTCCTTTTCAACGGGGTTGTACCGGTGTTCGGCCCCGATGAGCGTTCGACTAAGGTAGTAGATTGCTTGCTCATAGCCTGTATCGCTGTTTTGAGCCAGCAGAGCGCCAAGGGAATGATCCATGGCACGAACGTAAAGAAGAAATGGTTTGCCCGCGACAGGTGCCACCAGGACTGGTGGGCTCGTCAAGTAGGCTTTGATGTCGTCGAAAGCCTTCTGGCACTCCTCTGTCCAGACATAAGAGACTCCCTTCTTCATGAGCTGAGTGAAGGGTTGATATTTACCGGAAAGGTTTGCTATGAACCTCCGGATGTATGCCAGACGTCCCTGCAAGCCTCGAAGTTCTTGAAGATTCTTCGGAGGGTCCATGTTGAGGATGGCTTTGGTCTTCTCGGGATCGACATGAATGCCTTTCGTCGTGATGACAAAGCCCAAGAATTTGCCGCTAGAAACCCCCAGAAAGGATTTAGCGGGGTTCATTTTGAGTTGATGTGCCCGCATGAGATCGAAGACTGTCTTCAAATCCTGTAGGTGATCTCCTTTGAGGTGGCTCTTGACTGCGATGTCGTCAACATAGCATTCGACTATTTTGCGAAGATGTTGACGGAAGATGGTGCTCATAGCTCGTTGGTATGTTGCACCGGCATTTTTCAAGCCGAAGGGTATTACTGTGTAGCAGAAAATACCCTTTGGAGTCCTGAATGACGTGTGTTTCGCGTCATCGGGGAACATCTTGATTTTATTGTAGCCTGAATACCCATCCATGAAGGACATGCGTTCAAAACCACATGTGTTGTCGATCATCACGTCGGTGATCGGAAGCGGGAATTCGTCCTTCGGGCAAGCAGAAGTCCCTGAAGTCGATACAGACTCGTATCTTCCCGTTCTTCTTGGTGACAGGTATGACGTTGGCTACCCAATCTGGGTGTTGTTCCTCACGGATGAAGCCGCTAGTCAAGAGTTTGTCCACCTCCTGATCGATGGCATTCATGATGTCCGGACGGAAACGTCGTTGTTGTTGTTTGATAGGTTTGGCATCAGGTAAGATGTTCAACCTATGCATTACGATCTGTGGATCGAGTCCCGGCATGTCTTCGTAGCTCCAGGCAAAGACGTCGATATACTCTTTAGCCAGCTGGATTAAAGCCTCTCGGTCTTCTCCTTCTAGGCTTTTGCTGACGAAGATGGGTTTGGAAGAAGATCCGTCCCCAAGGTCGATCTGCTCGACTTCGTCTTTGGTGGGAGGTTCACGTAACTCAAAACGAGACCCCCATTGCTCTCCTAGGCGTTGAGCCCAGGGTTTTTCTTCGAAGGGTTCCGGCGTTTGGTCTTCGCCTTCACCTTTTTGAGGTTGTGCTGACGTCATGTTAGCTGACAGCACTTTCCTGAAGACTGATCCGATACTGGTATCAGAATCCCAAGTCGACGCCTCGGACGAGTGGGAATGTTCTACGTCTTCTACGTCTGAGCTCTCTGGGGTTGATGGTGGCGTGACATAGCTTATCCCCCGTCGAGTTTTGTTGTAGTAGTTTTGCGGCCTTCCTTTGGGTGTTGAACACTGGAGAGGGAGAGGTCGACCCTTGCCATAGTTTAGGCCTTTGTTGCTTTTCAGGTCGTAGCCCATCTTCTGGATGATGTGCTTTGCTGTATCCGTATACCGATAAACTTGTACTTTGCCAGTATCAGGTTCAGGCTCGAGTGGCGGGAGGTCTTGATGACGCTCAACTTTGCCAAAAATGGAGGATCTTTCGTCTCGGCTTCGTGGAGGGTTTATGAAACAGACTCCTTGAGACGGGACTACTCGGTTTACATTATGGACGGTCGTTATTTGTGTTTGCAACGATCGTAGAGCGTGATCTAATGTATACATGGCATTCCAATGTGGAAGACAAGAGTAATTAAAAGACACTCTATTATTGATGAAGTACGAGATTTTATCCCGCGGGATTACATTGTCTAAGGAGGGTGCATCTACATCAGCAAAGATATATTCGCCAAGCTCCTCGTCTGTAAGCACTGGGGCTGGATCAGGAGAGTCCACCACAGCTTTGATCTTGGGGTCTGAGAGGGTTATGTGAGCCCTCTCTGGCATCTTGGATGACTGCGGGGGCTTGCCCTTGAGACGCACCTTCAGAGGTGCCTCAACTGCGCCTCCTGTGAGTGGTGTCTTCCCCTGTAATTTCACCATGGGAGCCGATGTTTGAGGCGGCTTTCCCTTGAGGCGTATCTTCAGGGGGGCCTCAAGAGTCGGTGCTTTCCCGGATAGCTTGATGCTCATTGGAGACGCCTTCTGGGGTGGTTTGCCCTTCAGTCGGATCTTCAGTGGGGCATCTGGATTCGTCTCAGGCTCCGTGTCCGGCTCAGTTGCCGTCTCAACCTCATCATCAGCATCGTTGGCTTCCTCCTCGTCAAGTGGCTTGTACAAGTCGGAATCGGTGAAGTAAGCCTCAATCCCTTTGAAAGGATCGATGTCTGCGAACTCCGTCCGGATGACGCCGTTGGTAGATACATATTTCATGCATTGGTGGAGCATGGAAGGCACCACCATGTACTCATGTAGCCACGGTCGGCCGAGCAGGATGTTGTAGTTGACCTCGGCATCCACCACATAACAAGTCACCTCAGTTTTGAGGTTGCCTATGTGGCACTTCAGTCGAATCTTGCCTAGTGGCTCGCTCTTGCTAGCGCTGAAGCCACTGATGGTTGTGTTGGAGGGCGCCAGCCGGTACATTAGGATCCCCAGTTTTGACATCAGTGCCTTCGGGATGATGCTGAGGGAAGACCCCGGATCGATCTGAATCCGGCTCACCTTGACTGAACCGATGTACCCCGTGTAATACAGTGGTCGATTATGTCGGTGGTGTTTGAGCAGCATGTCTTATTGGGTGAAAGTTATGTTTGGGATAATTTCCTCCGTACAATGACAGTGCACACAAGTAGTTGGGAGGTCTTCAGGCTGCTTGACCTGACTGAGAAAGGATTCAGCGTCCTTCAGAGCTTCGCAAAGAGCTTCTCGGGAGTCTTTGGAAAGACGCAGGAGCTCAAACAAAGATAAGCGCGCAGGAGTATTGGCCAGTTGTGCCAGTATGTCAAAGTTGTGGGGCTTGGCTAGCCCCGAAGCATTCTCCTTCCGTAGAGGTCTATCGAAACGAGCCTCCACCTGCTTCTGCTTATTGGCTGCTGAGGGTTTAGACGGGCCCTCCTCAGAGATTGTGCCGGGAGGCACCACCTTGGCGGCAGCTTCGCCGGGCTGAGCGTTCTGTTGTGCACGCGTCTGCACTAGAAGTGCCTCTTCTGTTGAAGAAGAGACCGTACGGCAAGACTTGATCTTTCTGCCTTTTGATTTGGAGGTAGAGCGTACCTTCGGTTGAGTCACCTCGGAGACGAGGTCGGGGTGAACCCAGAGGACCTCTCCTCGAGATATGGTGAGTGGGATGAGTCCACTCATATTGTTGCGGGTAGGTGGCAAGTTCACCATCTCCATTGTCGCCTTAGGGATGGGGACGACGCCATCTTGTGTGGTGGTCAGCGGCAAGGTGCCGAACTGAAGTGACACCACATTGGCTGATACCGTCTGCTCTTCATAGTCGACGGAGATTACATCGACATTGATCATGCGCTGGATGTAATTCTTGAGGACGTAGCAGTCCTTGGTCGGGTGTCCGACAAACCGATGGTAGTGACAGTACCTCGGGTTGTCCACTTTCCCAACTTCATCGGGCCGCTTCGGGTCCGGGAGCTTGATCTTGTCACCCTGCTTCAGTATTTCGAAGAGTTGCAGGGTGTCTTCGTCATTGAATGAATACACCTCCTTAGGTCTCGGTGCCAGTGGAGGCTTCTGAGTAGGCGCAGATGCGCCCTTCGAGGCATTAACAGTCAATGCCTGTTTCCCCTTTACTTCTCGCCCGAAGTTGTTGGCTGCTGACCTTTTCCCCTTATCATCAAAGGCGGGAAAGCTGACACCCAGAAGACGTACATTGGCCGCCTTCTTTTCTGCGGCTTCAGCTTCGATGATCAGGGAGCTCCAGTCGGAAGGGGGAGTAGAGTTGAGCCAGAGCTTCACTGCGGGCAGCATGTTCATACTGCATGAGGAGAGGAGTGCATGTTCTGGCATGCCTGGAGGTAGCCTGAAGCAGGCTTGTCGGAAGCGTTCGATGAACACCCGAACCGTTTCTTTCTCCTTCTGGCGAATCTCTATGAGAGATGCCATCGTCATGTCCTTCCCGCCATCGTAGAAGCGATCGAGGAAGAGGCGCGTCAAGTCGTCGAAGGACGATATAGAATTGTCGGGGAGGCTGCAGTACCAGTCATACGCTACCCCTTTTAGGTCCCCAACAAAGATGCTGGTGAGGAGCGCGTCCTCCTTTGGAAGATGCCCCGTTTGTGACTGGAAATATGTCAGGTATCGACGCGGAGAGTCCTTCCCATCGTATGGCGTGAGTGTTTGTGGTTTATATTTTGGGGGATAAACCACCTTGTTCCACTCGAGAGGATAAGGCTGGGGAATGCCCATCTTCTGGCGCTCCTCTTGCCTATTTTTGGACTCGAAGCGCTCCCGCAGGTCCTTGATCATTCGACCACATCCTCCGTGGAGCTAGGAGTCGGGGAAGGTGGCACTATCTGAAGCAGAGCGTTTTAGGGTTCCGATGTCCGAGGTGCTTCTATGTCGGAGGGTGCCCGTTGAAGGGGTACACTCGACTCCCCATTAACTCCTGGGTCGGGACCGGTTGAAGGTGTTCTGGTCAAGGCCGACCGAATATCAAACACTGCTTGAGTCAGTGCTTGCATAGAGGCAGAGAGGGTTTTGAGTCCACCCTCTAATGAGTCTATGCGCTGAACAATGTCCTGCGGTGGCGCATCAGACTCGGCATCATCCCCAGCCATGTATACTGTCCTGACACGGCCAGGAGTGGATGGATTGGTTGAGGCTTCGCTCTCGGCCTCACTTTCATGTGGGGGAGTCATCTCTCCTGGTGTTTCACCTTGGCCACCCCCAGTCACGTTCTGGAGGTCATTCTCGACGGGCGCATCTGCCAGGGCCTGATTGTCCTCGACTCCGTCTTGAAGGGCCTCTTCGTCTCTATCTCCAGCTATGTCCTGGGGGACATCCTCGTTTCGAGGTGCTTCTGGGACGCTGACTTCGCCTCGAGGATGAAGATCCGCCGCAGCTGTGCTTTGGACATCTTCGTCTTCGGAAGGAAGCTCAACAAGGGTTTGACTACACCCAGCTTCCTCCAAGAACTTCTTCTTTGACCGAGTGCCTTCGAACACCCCGGAGGTCGAGACTGCTGCCTTGGTTTTCCTTGGCTGGCTTTTGGAATTACCAGTCGTCTTCCGGAGTGATGAGGAGTTGGAGACCACATTGCATGAAGCAACTCTTGGCTCCTGTTCTGTTGACACCTTCTTCCCAAGGCGATGTCGGAGGGGTGTCGATGACTGCAGCCGCTGGAAGACTGACTGCCTTGGTGGTACTGCCGTCTTGCCACAGCAGTTGATAGTGACCACCGCACAAGTATGCCCCGTGAGAGGCTCATCGTGCTTGTTGGTCGACTCTCCTGACCGGCGCTTGTGAGTGATCACATTACGCAGGTCGTTGGAGGAGAGTGCTACCCTCACACCCCCTTCAGGCGCATGGTAAGGCCAAACGCCGGGGCGGACAGGTGAGTGCTGCGCCCCCTGATCTAATACCAAGCAGGCATCATGATCAATAGTGGGGGAACAACAACATTTGAAATGACTTGAACGGACCTCAAACGCACAACCAGAGGAGGCGCGGGAGTTCAAGACCACTGAATTTGTCGCACTCGACTTGGTTATGCACGCAGTGGATGCGCCCAAGTGAGATGAGGACTTTGAAGATCGACTCGTCTTTGGTGCCGAAGCATCTGAGTCGACCTTGTACAGCTTGCCATCGGCACCGCGCGTGATTGTGAGCACATGCCTCTGGCCTGCTGCTGGCATAGCACGCTTGTGGCGCATGGCCCGTGCCGCCTTGGATCTCTTTGTACTAGCCCGCTGGTGAGTCTGTCAAAGACAGAGACTTTTTGTGGCGCATCAGTGGTGATGCACGGGGCTTTGGCTGCGCCTCTGCTCCGTCGACGCATCTTCCTCACCTGAGAGAAAGATGGCTGGAGAACGTGGTCAGCCGCACGTTTCCTCGAGAGATGCGTTGCATCAGCGGGCGCACCTTGGTTGCTGAGAACGTCAGCAGGAAGGGAGGGCTGGATTGGCGCATCCCCTTCAGTGGTGGTGCCCGAGGCGTCGACTTTGCGCACCCAGACACGGCGGGTCTTCTTCGGCTTCGGCAGCCGCTTCGAAGGACTCGCGCTTCCTTCAGAAATGAACTCCTCGTACGCTTGTTGATTGAGGCGCACGACCAGCGTCTTGTGGAAGGAGCCCACCTTCACGTCGTCGGCCTGTGACACAACTTTCTCGGAAGAGGAGAAAGAAGTCCCCAGCAGAGTCGCCAGCTTGTTTGCCATTAAAATCGTTTGATTGCAAATCTTAATACAAACAGAACAGTGTTACAATATAGGACTTAGATGTAGTCCTAGGAGTACACTTTTGTTTAATCTGGGTCCTAAGTGCCAATGGAGCGAGTGGTAATGCGTTGACTCCGTTGACGGGCTGACGACGGTTATCGGTTCTCTGAAGGTGTAAATTGCTCTGGGTGCTGGAGCTGGCTGAGAGGAGGAAGACGTTGAGTGTCTGTATCTGCCTCTCTGATGATCTCTGTCTGGATTGTTCGTATGTATGTCTCTGTCTGTCTGTGTAAGGAGGGGATGATTCCTCTATTTATAGCTGGGCAGATTGACTGCTCATGCACGCATATGTAGGATGCGCCGGTGCGTGGGGACGCCACGTGGAGATTGCTGATGGAGGCACATGGATGATGCGCCCTACTCGCGGGGTTGAATTCTTCATACTGCTGTTGTGAGCCGGTACGTAGCAGAGGAGAAGATCTTTCTGTTGCTGAGATCTTGGATGAGTTGAGTCAAAGGACACGTGTCGTCGACCCATGGCTCGGAGATCTCTGATTTAGTAGGGGATGATTTGGTGGGATGCGCCTTGGATTGGACGCATGATGAGATTTTGGCTCGTGACCTTTAGGAGTCACGAGCCGTTCTGGGCGCATGGCTTTTGAGGCGCATGCGAGCGACTTTCCTTCTGTCTTTCGGGATCAGAGATCAGTCTGAGGCGCATGCAAAGCTTCAACTGGAGACTCTTCTTCTGTCTTTAGGGATCAGTGAAGGGTCTGAGGCGCATGGCTTTCGAGGCGCATGCAGGTTTGGGCGCATGGCCGCGGAGGTGCATGCGGGTAGTCGAGTGGCCACGTGGCAGTAGCCGTCGGGATAGAGTCATGATGATGCTGACGTTATGGATGCTTCGTTTTCTGCAAAAGCTGTCAGCCGTTCAGACTTGGGAAGGCGTGCTGCCAACTCTGTCAGTTCAACATTTAATGTTGGTGACATTCGATGGACAGCTGAGTGGGCGCGTCGGTTGACGTTCCACTAGGCGTATGGGGGCGCATCCCCTTTGATGCGCTCGGTACAGGGCACATCTGTTTGAGAGGTGTGATGCGCTGACCAGCCGGCGCATCCGACACGTCTTTGATGATGCGACTGTTTCGCTTCTCGAGTGCTTTTAATAGCCGCTTGGCTGAAGTCGAGGCGTCCGGTTCATCCATTTAATGTGAGTTCATTGTACGGAATTCGGAGAGCCATCCACTTGGCGCGTAGGTTTGATCTGCCCGGCCTATAAATAGTGACATGGAGAGAAGTTTTGCTTCTCATTTCCTCACGTACCTCCAACATGAACTTGGGTTTTCGGGTGCATTCTGTTGACGAAGTGTTCCCGAGGGTGAAGATGAGACGCCATGTCGTCGTTGATGCTCTTGAAGGTGACTGTTACATCCAAAAGACGGAGTCGAGGGCTTCTGAGGCAGGCGGAAGGTGCCTGTTGCATCCAAAGATAGGGATGCTCGGGCCTCGTCTCCGTTGTTCCGGAAGAGCCGTAGATCGGAATGGCGGTGCTAGGCTCTCTCTTCCTTCAAAGTGGGTGTCGCCCGCTCTGATTGTGTTGAAAGCTGCCTTTTGCCGTGATTTCGATCACGGTCTTCCTTGGCCTTTGGAGGCTCTTTCGAAGCCTCCCCTGGCCACAGATTTGCGGTGCCCTTCTCTTCCTTGGTTCCAGCCAGAGGGTTAAATGCTTTGTGTATCGAAGCATTTATCAGGTGAGCCTGGCTGGAAGAGCGGCACACCCCTGCTCGGCCAGGTGAGCCTGGTTGGAAGAGCGGCACACCCCTGCTCGACCAGGTGAGCCTGGTTGGAAGAGTGGCACATAACTGGGCTGCTGAAGGGATGCACATAACTGAGCTGGATGCACATAACTGAGCTGATGAAGAGATGGCGGGATGCGCCTGGTTGGAGGCGCATGACATCTGCTGCGCCTAACTGGCAGCGCATGGTGACTGGCAGCGCATGATGACTGCTGCGCCTATCTGGAGGCGCATGGTGGCCGCTGGCTGTAGACTTAGGATCTTTCCTTTGTAGAAATTCTCCTTTGTACAACCTTTTCTAGACATGTAATAGACTTTTATATATAAATAAAAAAGTCCTTCTTCAAATGTCTATGGTTATTGACTTTGCTGTGAAGTATTCTGTGCGAGTCCTGGCGCATGTAGTGTCTGGCGCATGGTCTTTCTGGTTGTGAAATTCCATGCTTCTACAATAACCACTTGCCTCTTTTAGAAACTCCCCTTTAGGAAACCCTAATTTATTTCCTATTTCATCATTTCTCCACCAAATTGATCCCAACCTTTTGCATTAGAATCCAAATCTGGAGTAGAAGGAGAATGAGGCTAGCTTGCAAGGAGGAGAGCTCATTGGGACATAGCTTGAGGAAGGAGACTTCACTAATTGGAGATTTTTCTTGGAGATTGGATCCCTATAGGTAATTCCTACAAATCACCCTAAATTCTTGATTTTATTCCATATATGCATCCATCTAGGTGTCCCCTAGCGGTAGAAAAAGTTTGGTAGAAATTCGTGCTGATTTGGTGTCCGTATCGGAGACGTATCTATGTGTATGAGTAGGTGTTTGATGAAATATCCAAGAGAGATTTTATTGCTATTTTTCCAAAACTATTTAAACAAATTTGTAGATCTATATGTATACTTTGATTTTCGTGAAGGATTGTATGTGTTTTTGTGTCTATGTCGTGTCCACGAGCAAATGGACATGCTCGCACGCGAGCCGTGCCCATGCCTTACTGCTCGGGCTCTCTGTAGGACACGATACAGCACTTGGGGACACGACACATGGTGTGCGGCTAGGGCTAGTGACTGACACGACACCCCTAAAGTGTCAGGTCGTATCGTGTCGAGTCGGACACGTACTAGCCACTACATTGAACCACACACGCACATACACACGCGAAAACCCCCAACTCCCCAACTGATACGTGCACTATGTCACGCCTACACGTGTCATGGCATTGTGTCAGGGTACTGGACATATAGCACTACACCCCCTCTATCCTCTGACATGAGCACGAGAGCTGAGGTGTCGTATGTCGTGTCCACGATGACACAAACCCACTACACGATGATTCTGATACACTGTGTGCACTCTGTGTGTTTGTACTTGATTAGACACGTTCGTGTCTACTTGGTTGGACACGAATACCCCCCTGACACGTTGGCATGTGACACACCCTTGTGCACAAGTAATTTCATATTTTTATTTGATTTCGAGTAATAAAAACCTAGCTTTCCTATGTGTTCTGATACTGCACTGTTCATTCATAATTCTGAGTTTAAATTGGATTTTAAATTGTTAATTATTGTTTAAATAGATGATATTAATATATATACATGTTAGGGACATTGGTTTGTGCCTCTGAGACCAATTTGAGGTATCTGTGGTTGGATGATGGGTTTTCGAGCATGTGAACATTGTCATTTGCATTGATACATTGTAGCCTACTAACCCTATCACTGCTGTACACACTAAAATATGAGAATACACACACACGCACACATATTTCACTGCTTGACTGAAATCTGAGAACACACGTACACACACATATTTACTGTTATTGACTGAAACCTAGGGACACTACACACTATGTAACTGACACACACACACACATCCTGTCACCTCACTATCACTCTCATCTCATGCACACACACAGTTGACACACACACACCCTGTCACATTGTGTACTGATACACACACACACACACACACACACACACATCCTGTCACTCTCAATTGTACACACACACTTGTTACATATAACCTAACCCCCCATTGACACTATACACCATCTCACCTCTCCATCTCTCTAATATATATACATGTAATATATATGTTGATATAATGTATGTATGTAGGTAAGTTGGTATGTATATATATATATATAGCTTCATATAGATATATTGTATGAATATATGCTAAATTGATTATAGGCATATAGCCTATACATGATAGCCTATATATAATTTTTTATGTGTATGCCTATATACATTGAGTATATATATATATATATATATATATATATATATATATATATATATATATATATATACATATCTATTATACAAAACACAAAGGTTTTTGAATCCTAGGGCTGACTGTGCCAAGATAAAGAGTGGCTGAGATTTAATCTTGGTGAATCAACGGTTGTGGGGTTTTATGTGGAAAGAACATTATTGGGAGTGGAGTTTTATGGAAAAGAGCATTATTGGGAGTGGGATTTTATGGGGAATCCAAAAATGGGAATTTAATATTTTGACTCCGTATCCTCTACTTTCGGGCTTTCTACTTTCGTATCATCCATCAGTGCAGCGCCAGCGGAACGATCCCAACCGTCCGATCCGATCCGATTAAAGGAGCGGTGCCCCATCGATGGACTTCCACGTTTCTGCCACGTGTCGTACTATTAATGGAGGGAAGCCCACCTGAGCTACAGTTTTGTCTCTCTCTCTCTTTTCTTACTGTGGGGACCAACTTGGTGGACGGTCAGGATGCCCACCGAGAATGGTTACGGGATTTAATATTTTATGGGGAATCCCGCTACTCGAGAGAAGAGTCCTCCGGCTACGGGCGGCTGACTCTTAGGTTTCCAAAATTTCGAAGTCCTCATCTTCTCCTTTCCTCTCCTTTCTGGCTTCCTTTTTCATCTCTCAAGTTTCCTGAAGAAAGAACTTCATCTCCTTTCTGGCTTCCTTTTTCATCTTCTCCTTTCCTCTCCTTTCTGGCTTCCTTTCTGGCTTCCTTTTTCTCCTTTCCCTCTCCTTCTTCCTTCCTGTCCAACAATTTCAACAACGACGACTGCCTACGTGGGAGAAGTTTCAAGAATCTGGCTTTGCTCGACGACTGCCTACGTGGGAGAAGTTCAAGTTTGTAATTGGTAACTTTCATTCATTTGGAAATTATTTTGTTCAAATTTGTTCAATTTCGGAAGCATTTCAGAACAACCTATTATTGTTCACAAATTTGTCTGAACTCATATTGTTTAGTCCTAAGCCTAATATGTTCGGAAGTCCAAAATTTCAGAACCAACTTCCAAAATTTTGAAGTCCAAAATTTCAGAACAAACTTGAGAAGCATTTCAGAACCAACTTCCAGTAGCTAATAGTTGTATAATTTTGTTTAGGCCTAAGCCTAATATGTGTTTGTGTAATTGTCTCACACAAATTTGTCTCTATCGTTATCAACTGATATCACCTACTAAGCCTTGAAAGGTTTGACATGAATGATTTATGATTATATTTTCTAGCAATTCGATATTTTGGATCATTGGATTGGATGTATATATCACAATTCTGTTTGTAGGTCTATTTAGGCCTAAGCCTAATATGTGTTTGTAGATCATTGGATTGGATGTATATATCACAATTCTGTTTGTAGGTCTGTTTGTAGATCCTTCTGTCGCCCTCCATTGGCGGTTCTTTCTCGAGCGAGCGATCGAGGTCAGTTTTCTTCATTCTTCTTCTACTGACAATGCTGCCATTAGAATGTTGTTTCTATGCTCGATCTGTTCGTCAATAGAGTTTTTTTGTGCTATTTTTGGGGATTTTTTTTTGCTACTTCGATCATTCAGTAGAGTACTGTTACATTACGAACGTTTCCTGTTTTTTTTTTTTGAATAATATTGCAATTAGTAGTATCTATGCTTGATCTGGTCGTTAATGGAGTTTCTTTTAGCTATTTTCAGTACTTGGATCATTTCAGCAGAGTACTGTTAGATCGTTTTTTTTCTTATTTTTGGAAAGTTTCAAGAATAATTGATGAATGATTGTTTTCTTCCTTGGGAGTGTTTAAATGTATTCCTTTTCGTCAGACGATGCACAAGAAAATGGTGTCGAACTAATGGAGTGTATGTGGGAGGATTGAATAGTTAGCTATTTCCCTTTTTTAATGGTTTTGTTTAATTTAGGGGTTTGAGTTGATACCATTTCGTCCACGCGTCGTGCTGCTGATTGACAACAAGTCTCAGCAGGTTTCTGCAAGTGAGATCCCTTCCACGCTCAGTAAAGATGCAATTTTCTCAGAGAAGTTTGGATTTTTATGTGACTTATGATTGTTTTTGGTTTGTGGTGCAGGTTCTCTTCGGCATTCGCTTCAGGATAGGCTGAGCAAGGGCTCGGGGAAGAGCTGGTCCGACGAGATCTATTTGAAACTACGTACGAGTACAGGTACGTGGTTAGTTGCAAGAACGAAAATTGCAGAAAATTATTTCATTTGTAATGTCTGTTTAGATAATCTTCAACAGAACTTCTAGACTGTCTACATTGCACGAAAACAGATACAACACAACACGATTTAGACACAATGACCTGGACATGGCACCGGGTTTTGGCATGTTCTGGTGTCCTTTTTTTGTTGTATCTGATGTGTGTCCTACACCTGATATTTGTCCCACACTATGGAACATGACACGACACAAGCACAACATTTTGCAGTAGCCGCACCTTTATTAATGTAGCTTTAGACCTTGGGGCCGTTTGGTATGTGGATTGCTATGTTCCTGGGAATTTCATATTCCTGGAAATTATATTCCCAGGCATCAAATCCATGAGCATTTTGTTATACTGTGTTTGGTACAATACACGTTATTCTTGCGAATATATAATTTCTGTGTTCGGTATCACACAAATGAAGGAGTTGGGGATGGGGAGGGAGAAGTTTGGTTACACTACAAATAGGTGCATCGTACGTGTCTGTAACAACCGTGTCCAATTGTACTATGGATTTGAAAATGAGTGATCAGTACAATACCTTCCTCTACTTGCCAATATTGAGTACTATGAGCTCCACCAGGCCTTTAGTATTCATAAGCACCCCAAGCGTAAGGGCCTCCCTTACTTTCATTCTACACAAAATGGCGACCGTGAACGTGCCGAAGATCTTGCCGATGCAGGCTGTCGCGACCACCAGCACCAACAGGCCCCACACAGTCGTCCCATGGATCTTCGTCACGTCGGTCTTCAACCCGCTCGACGCAAAGTACAGAGGCAGCAAGAGCCCGATCACAAAGTCCTCGATCCTCTCCGTCAGTTTTTCCACAATTGCTGTTATCTTATTCTGTCTGCTGAAAGGTAGTAAAGCCTCTTAAATCACATATACATGTTCTGTAGACATTTCATCTTTATGTATATACTCTGATGCTGGGAAGGTGACATTGCCTTTGATCGATGGTATAGAGCTGCAACATACTAATTTTCTTTTCCTTGCTTTATGATGTTACTCTGGATTATAATTCCTACTTATTGCTCAAGAATCATACAGTTGATTTGTTTCAATTTATTAATACCATAATGTTGGATCACCTGACTTCAAATGTGTAAAGATATCCAGCTTCAGTATATGAATAAATTAGATTTTTCTTAATGGTACTATAATATTTTTCTTACTTAATCATTAGGTGTCATAGGTTTCTAAAGAGAAGATTATAACTGTGAGCATAACAATTAAGGAGAAATTTTGTTGAGCATAAAAGACTCATTTCTTGATGGCTCCTTTTGCAATAGCTTCACCTTTTCTATTGAACCTAAACATAGGTTACTTCACTTTAAACTAATCTGAGGTATATTTACACAGAGATTAACAGGAGACCGAAGCTCAGCGGCATTATAGTAGGGTCTTCAGGTGGAAGGAAACTGATGATGTTGCAGAAAAAACCTTAACGGCATCAAGTCTGCAACATTTATTATCCCTTGCGATTTTGACGGAACGATGTTATCCACAGCAACTACTGGCTTAGCCCCGCAGAGGTCAAGCCTAACGGCACTACTGGAGGCAGTCTGTCATTGAGTTTTTTCACCTTCCTTACTCTTCCTCTAGAATTCCATCTGTTGAATCATTTAATTGTCCGGAAACCTTCTGTTGCTAACTTATAGTGAGATGTACATTCTATCTTATTTCGGAATTAAGCTTCATTAGTTTAGGTAATATCTAAAAGCACTCCACATTTTACTCCAGGACAGCCCATTAGGACTGCCAACAAAGTTGGCAGTCCTAACATTAAGGATAACTGTCAAATTCGTTCATAGTCTATAATTGGCAGTCCTACTTTATGTTACGATTGCCAACAAGTTGGCAGTCCTAGGATTGGACTGTCCTGGAGTAAAATGTGGAGTGCCTTTAGAAATTACCCTTAGTTTATTACTTCTTTGTAGTAGTTTTCAGTCCTATCCAGACACGGTTGTTGAACCTGCTCCAAGTCCAGTTCTATGCCAGCGGATTATATACTCAGTTGGGCATATACTATATCTGGTGTTTCAATATATCCCTCAAGGTCGTGACAGTCTTTCTTTGTTGATTGTGTATAGGTACAGGATCAGGAAGCTCAGGCAAGACAGACAGCTAAGGAACGCTGGGGAGAGCAACCTTTACGTGTGATCAACTGATGGTATCATAAGTACATTACGGAGACTTTTTTTTTTGAATCAACATTACGGAGACGTTGATGTGAGGTTTTAATTGTGTAAGAATTTCCAATATAACAACATTACATTAGAGAGTTTAGTTACTGTATGCTAGGGGTGAGCATTGTTCAGTTTTGGACAACCGAATAAGAGATTTGGTTCTGTTTGAAAAAAAAATTCGGTTCCGTGTCAGTTTTGAAAAAAAAATATTCGATTTCGGTCCAAAACTGATAACCGAATAAAACTTATACAATTATATAAAAACCCACAATTTCATGCATATTAAAAAATATGTATATTTGGAAAATAAAAATTCTATGTATGTGTTTTGAAAGTCTAACTTTGATAATTTAATAACTAATCAAAATTTGGACACTATTTTAAAATACAACAAATATTTGTATAAAAATTATAATTTTTAATATAATTTAACTATGATCCCAACTTTGGATTCAACACAATAAACAACAAAAATAATCCAACCGAAAAGCAGAATAAACCGAATAGCTTATTTGGTTCGATTTCAGTTTTGGTTAATTTCGGTTCGATTTTGGATTTTTAGAATTTTGGTTTATTTGGTTTTGACTATTTCGATTTGGTTGAAACCGAATAAATCGAACGCCCTCCCCAACTGTATGTAATTATTATATATTTGTTAAATTTGTTTTGTGATTGGGAATGACAAATATTTTATATATATTAAAAAAGGCTTTCAAGGGTTATAACCACTGTTACAAAAGTGGAATTGTTTTACAGAAAACACATAAAAACATTTACAAACGAAACTGCTAATGGTAGAAAAAGTTACAAATTAAAGGAATAGTAACATAAACAACAGTTACTAAGTTATAATTAGTAATGGCTATTACTAATACAAACCAAAATTTTGTATTAGTAATGGCTATTACTAATACAAACCAAAATTTTGATGGGGGCCTCATAATTATTATTGTTCGTTTAAAATTAGGGATCCAAGATTTTGAGGGGGAATACCTTAAATGAACCGTGCCCTATGGGCACGGGTTATGACTAGTATATATATATATATATATATATATATATATATATATATATATATATATATATATATATATATATATATATATATATATATATATATATATATATATATATATATAATGTGTGTTGATGACTTGTGTAGCTTTGAGATTGTGTGTGAGTGCTAGCCTAGGCTTGGTCAGGCTTAGTGAGACTTGATTGGACAAGGATTGGCCTAGTTGACCTAGTTTGATTAGTAAAATTGACTAGAGTTGACCAAGAGTTGACTTTAGTCTAGAATGACCTATAATTCATATAGAATACATTGTAAAGTTTAATATTACCATTCTGGACATGTTGTGACCTGTGTTGCTCTAAATAGGACTCATTTATGTCACGACCTGCACCCTAGAGTAAGGGCACGAGACGTGGGTACGTCCAGCCTACGCCGCAGTATCAGCGGTAGAACGCTGTCCTAGGTCAATCATCTAACAATATATAAGGTACCTGTACAGTATATACACTCCGAATGGAGGTGACATAGCAATATAGTCTCAATCACATCTAAGGTAGAATATGATAAAAAGATAGATAGATATAGAACGAAATGACTCCACAGAGATACAATCAGATAGAAGTCTAAGTGACTAAGATAACATCTCCATAAACATCAGATAAATCAGATAAAACAAACTCCCAGATATACAAAAATGTATCAATGAGAAAGACAAGGTAAGAGTCTAAGCTAGCAGTCTAAACCACTGGTGGTAGATCCTCTACTGCAAGTGGGTCCAAGTCACAAGTGTTGTCTAAAGCTGTACCATAATGGGTAGACACCGGAGCCTCATCATTCTCTGTAAAATTTTTAACAGGTCCAGTCAGGACAGGAACGAGCACAATACATCTCACGCAGTTCATATCAAGTTAGGAAAAATAAAGCATGCAATAGAGTAAGATACATGAAACGCTGAAAAGAGAATATATAAAGTAAAAGAGATAACTGTAAGGAAATATCTACTATAAATAGAGAATTAGCAGTGACTAGTGAGTCAGAGTAAAATATAAACATGTGAATAGCATAGAAAGATTCATGACTACAGCTAAGAGTGATTCATGACTACAGCTACTTGGATATTATTCACATGCCTATTTCTACTCCCCCATCCCCAATCAATACACAAGGATCTGTTCAAGTTATGTTAAGATTTGTGAAACTTCACATGGCTCATAAAATGAGTGATACGTGAAGGTGATTCATGATGGCTCTATGAACATGAGAGTACATGTGTCACAAGCGATTCGTGAATCAGTGAAAGCATAGAGATACGTGATGATTCGTGAAACGCAAAAACATACAGTATTCGATGCTCCCGAGGGGGATAACATCTCATGAAAAGATCCATATAGTACCAATCCGTGCTACCAATGTGTCAGCATCAAGTAAAGTAATCTAGAGCAAGAATATAAATCCTAGCAAGTATGAAACGGTCAGAGAATGTACTCGCCTGGTATCCTGAATATCTGAAGAGAATATACTGTCCGAGGAGTGGTGTCTGCCTCCTATAGAACAGTACAAGTCACTACATGTCTAAAATAATGAAATAGACTGCTACAATGCATCTACATGATGTTTGGAGTCAATCTAGGCTAAAGTCAACCTTTGGTCAACTCTAGTCAACCCTAACAGTCAAGCTAGGTCAACTCTAGTCTAGTTAGGTCAACAAGGTCAAACAAGGTTAAACTAGGCCAACAAGTCTAGGTTGGTCAAATCTAGGCTTAACATGTCAATCTAGGCCTCTAACCAATTATCCTAATCAAGCACACACCATTCAAGTCACACTAGTCTATAATACACTAAAGTCATGTGGATACAATCCATATACACAAGTCTTCCTCATTAGGATACCATAGGCTAACTACATAGGCCATGAGCCATACACAAGGCCATACATCTATATACACATTATCTACATAGGCAATGCAATATTTGCATTACATTACCACATTACATATTCACACTAGGCTATATATATATATATATATATATATATATATATATATATATATATATATATATATATATATATATATATATATATATATGGAAGCTATTAGGAACTAGATTACATTTCCATATATACATATGTAGAGACATACATGTGTGTGTGAGTGTAGATAGGTGTACATGTAAATGTATGTGGGTGTGTGTGTAGGAATGTGTGACAGGGAATTAGAATAGAGTTGTGTACATATGTGCCTGTGTGTGTGTACATGAGTGTAGGCTATAGTGTTCAGGTTTTAGGAAAATCACAAAACAGTATGAAATATCAATATCAAAAATCAGTGTCATGTGTGTGTGTGTGTGTGGATACTATGTGTCTCAGGAATGTGGAGTGACAGGAAGCAGTGGGTTAGTGTAGGAAAATCTGTGTGAGTGAAACATGGTTGTGTCAATTACAATGAGAATGTGACAAATCAGTGTATCAATGTTCCAGGATTGTGTGATAGCAGTGGATAGGTCAATACATTTCAGAATTTAAGGTATGAGTGAGTGTGTCTCAGGAAAGAAACAGTATTCATAGGAAATCAACAACATGACAGTTTGGTATTGACAGTTTAGATAGTGTTCTCAGGATTAATCATGACAGTGAATGTGTATGTAGAAATCAGTGTATTAAACAGGGTAAATGCAACTCAGGAATTTGGATAGGTGCCGTGTCAAGTAATTATCAGGAAATAGTTTCTCAGGAATTCATGTACAAACAACAGTTTGATATTTCCAGTTTAAGCAGTTAACAGTCCTAAACAGTACAAACATCCATGAATCCTTAATCGACATGAACCTAACATGTAAGAGATGAACACTAACATAAACTCCATCCTTCAGCTATGTGTACAGTTCAAACATTGCATTTTAAAACTTGAAATTGAACTAATCATTCAAAACAAATGTTTAAGTGCTACATGTATACAATTTTCTGAAATGACAAGTTCGATCACCAAACTCAACCAATTCACTCAAAACAAAACTCTAATCCATAGCCTACAGGTTAGGCAAGATAATAGCATGTTAAACAACAACTAACATCACGAATTAATCATCAAAATTATGAATTTAAAACGAAAAAACAGGGAACTGGTTCTCTGGTACTGTACAGTATCAGAGATATTGGGGAACGCCCAATCGAATGCCAAATTCAATCAATAACCCATAACTAAGGGTTGGTAAATAATGTGTCATAGGTGAACATGCCTCACAGTGTGTGTCGTGTCCCGAAGTAGTACACGATGTGTCCAATCAAGTTTTAAATATGCGAATACACTATGACACAGTACAGCCTCGTGCACGAGTGCACACGTGTCTAGCACGCGACACAGGCCACGTGGAGACACGTGGCTGTGCACACGTGTTCGCCAGGGGTTAGGGTAGGTATCCAACTGCCTGCAAGGAGTCTACATTGTGTCGTGTCCAAGTTACAAGCCCGTGTCAGTGCGTGTTTCTGTGCGTGTTTGCTGTCAGTGCACGACAGTGCGCGCCCAGTACGGGCGCGATTGCTCCGTGCGTGGTCAACCATCTGCTCCTAAATTTTGGGAGCATGGTGACAGTCATTGCCCCTCGCTCTCCACAAAATTTTGTGTCCCGAAGTGTCCTGTGTCACGAGTTATGGACCCCGATAGGCAGGACACAGCCTAGGGCTCGTGCAACGTGTCCAAGGCCAAAAATACGACACAAACTGACACGAAACACCAAACATCCTTCACAAAAATTAATACACACATGTAGATCTACAGATATATAAAATTAGATTTTCAAAATATGAAAATAAATCCCTAAGGGGCATTTTTACAAACACCTAGGATCCACTATGATACGTGTCCGATACGGACACCAAATGGACACAAATTGTGCCCAAATTTCGAGAACAACTAGGGGACTCCTAGATCTAGCCCTATATGCAAAGAAAATAGGAAAAACAATGGATTTAAATGGTTTACCTATTGAGTGTCAATACTCAAGAAAAGCTTCAAATGGAATGATTCCAAATAGCAACTCCCAAGCTCCAAATGACCCAAAAACTGAGGTGAACCTCCAGAATCAGTAAACACACAATAATTAGATCCTAATGCAAAAAATTAGGGTTAAAAAGGAGTTGCAATGAATTAAATAGGATTTTTAGGGGAATGGAAATTTACCTTTCCTTCAAAATCTAGGTCAAGAACAAAAGAGGCAAGAACACACTAAGAGAATACTTATAGGCAAGGGAAAACCCTAATTGTGGCTGCCATGGGTTGGTTAGGTTTGGTTTTGGGCTTAAGTTATGGGCCTATGGCTTAATTACAAGTCATATAATTGGTAAATCATAAGTCATTGAGTTAAGTCATAAGTCATTAACCATTTCACTTAAACTTAACCTTCCTACTTTAAAACTAATTTCTAATGACTAAAAGTAGGTTAACTTAAGTTAGACTAGGGTTACCATAGCTAGGGTTAGCTTCTAGGCTAGTCTATAAGTCTCAACTAGTCAAGGTCAAAAATCACAATCACCAATCCAATAATTAATTAAATTATTCTAATAAGTCAAAATGACCAAATTATCCTAGGCTAAAAATGATAAATAGATATTCCAAATCACAGGGTTAGGCTCTAGGTCAGACTGTCTCTACGGTTTCACTAGCTGCACATCAAAATCGTAAGTCATAATTTTTAAAATAGTTTTAAATGATTAAAAATTACCAAAAATTCATATCATGATTTAAATATCATCAATAAAAGATTAAAATTACAAAATTTCAAAATTACCCTAATTTAGAAAATTAGGTGTTACAATCTACTATGTCTGGACATATATACTCATCGAATACTCAGGATACCAGACGAGTACATTCTCTGACCGTTTTATACTTGATAGAATTTACATTTATGCTCTAGATTACTTTACTTGATGCTGTCACGTTGTTAACACGGATTGGTACTATACGGATTGGTACTTTATGCTCTGAGGGGATTCTGTATACGGATGACTGGATAGAGCATATCGATAAGATCTTTCGGCTGGCGGAGATTCCAGTACGACTGCAGATTGAGACGACAGGTAGCCAGATACAGGACCTGGCCCGCACATGGTACCAGACGGACCCGAGGGTCGGTACAGAGGGGCAGACTTGGGCAGCCTTCAAGAAGCTGTTCAAGGAGAAGTTTTTCCCTGACACAGCTCTTGGCGTCCTGGAGACGCAGTTTGAGAGCTTAGTTCAGGGCAGTCAGACTGTCGAGGAGTACGCTGGGGAGTTCTGCCGTCTAGGCAGATTTGTTGAGGGGCTCAGTGAGACGACAAAGGCCCGGAGGTTCCGAAAGGGGTTAGTCAAGGAGGTCAAGTCCTTGACCAAGAGTGACCGGAGTGGCACTTTTAAGGAGATTCTGGTGGGTGCCCTAGCAGCAGAGGATGATCTTGAGCTGAGGCTCAAGAGGGGATGAGACGCTCAGGGAGCCAGTGGCAGCGGAGGACCGACCAAGAGGGTGCACTTTCAGCAGCAGCATCAACAGAGGCAGTTCCAGCCGCAGCAGTTCCAGCCGCAACAGTTCCAGGGTCAGGGCCATGCACCTTTCCAGCAGGTGCAGTAGCAGCCGAAGGTTCAGCCACAGGCACTCAGGCAGCAGCCCGTTAGTTGTAGTTTCTGTAAGAAGCCAGGGCATATGGCAGCAGGCCAGGGGAGGTCACCAGGGGCAAGCTTTCGCCATGGCAGCTGAGGACACAGAGGCTATCGGGGAGCTGATCGCAGGTTCTATTCTTCTCGACTCTATTCCAGCTTTTGCATTGTTCGATTCGGGGGCTTCCCACAGCTTCGGGTCTGTATCTTTTGCTATTAGACACCACCTTGTATCCGAATGGTTGTCTAGGACTTACAAGATCACGACCGGGGGTGGTATTATCCTCGTTAGTTGTATTTGCAAGGGTCGGAGAGTTGATTTGGGAGGTCGAGAGTTGGATGTGAGTCTATTCGTGATGCCATTGCCGAACTACAATATCATACTCGGTATGGATTGGTTGAGCAGGCACCACGCCAGCATAGATTATCGCGGGGGTAGAGTTCTTTTCAGAGCACCCGGAGAGACAGAGTTCGAGTTCACCCGACGGCAGGTGGAGCAGAGCAGCAGGGTTTTCTATGGAGTATCAGTTGAGGAGCAGGTAGTACCACACTCTTTGATAGCAGAGTTCATGGACGTATTTCCGGAGGATTTGCCAGGACTACCACTAGACAGAGACATAGAGTTCTCTATAGACTTAGTGCCTGGCGCAGAGCCGATATCTCAGCACGTCTATAGGGTGAACAACATCGAGCTGGTAGAGTTGAAGAAGCAGGTGGATGAGCTACAGGACAAGGGCTTCATCCGATCGAGTTCTTCACCATGGGGTACACCGGTACTCTTTATACCGAAGAAAGATGGGTCGGTCAGGATGTGTATCGACTACAGGGTACTCAACAACCTTACGATCAAGAACAAGTACCTGTTGTCGAGGATCGACGATCTCTTCGATCAGCTGAGTAGGGCGAGGGTATTTTGTAAGATTGATCTGAGGTCAGGTTACCATCATGTGAAGGTGAAGAAGGAGGATATCCCGAAGACCGCATTCAGGACGCGGTATGGCCAGTTTGAGTTCATGGTGATGCCGTTTGGGTTGACTAATGCCCCGACGGTATTCATGAACCTGATAAACAGGGTGTTCCACCAGTACTTGGACAAGTTCGTGGTAGTGTTCATCGATGATATCCTAGTGTACTCGAAGACTGAGGAGGAGCATAAGGAGCACTTGGGAGTGGTTCTGGAGACTCTCAGGAGGGAGGAGCTTTATGGCAAGCTCTCGAAGTATGAGTTCTTTCTGGACGTAGTTGACTTTTTGGGTCTTGTGGCGACTGGAGATGAGATCTCAGTTGACCCGAAGAAGATCACGACAGTTGAGACTTGGACAACACCAAGTTCAGTAGCAGAGATCATGAGCTTTTTGGGATTGGCAGGCTATTATAGGAGGTTCGTACAGGATTTCTCCCGGGTTGCAGAGCCATTGACTAGGCTGACCCAGAAGGATGCAGAGTTTGTCTAGTCAGAGGAGTATCAGGTCGCTTTTGATGAGTTGAAGAAGCGGCTGACGACAGCTCCGATTCTGACATTGCCATCAGGATCAGGAGGGTTCACTATTTACAGTGCGCCTCATGAAAGAGTTTGGGTTGTGTCTTGCAGCAGCATGGGAAGGTGATTACCTATGCTTCCAGGCAGTTATGTTCCCATGAGAAGAACTACCCTACCCACGACTTGGAGTTGGCAGCAGTTATATTTGCTTTGAAGTTGTAGAAACACTACTTATACGGAGAGCGGGTGGAGATCTTTACAGATCATAATAACTTGAAGTATGTGTTTACACAGAAGGAGCTCAACATGAGGCAGTACAGGTGGTTGGAGTTGATGAAGGACTTCGATATTTCACTGCAGTATCACCCAGGAAAAGCCAACGTGGTCGCCGATGCCTTGAGTAGGTATCCGACAACCATGTGTTTGACTATAGATCGTCACTTGCTAGCAGATTTGGAGAGCCTGGGGATAGAGGTGGTTATGCCAGGAGTTCAGATACAGATGTGGGACCTTCAGATTCAGTCGGACTTGATAGAGAGGATCAAGTCGACACAGTTCGAGGATGTTGCTCTGCGGTGTATCCGAGAGTAGGTTCGAGAAGGGTTGGTGGATGATGAGTTTACTCTTGCAGAGGATGGCGTATTGAGGCATGGTTCCAGGCTGTGTGTGTCCAGTGGAGAGATCCGGGAGCAGGTCATGCAGGAGGCCCACCGATCTCAGTACTCTATACATCCAGGTGCCAACAAGATGTATAGGGATCTGAGGGAGCACGTTTGGTGGTATGGGATGAAGTGGGAGGTAGCTCGCTTCGTAGCCAGATGTTTGGTTTGTCAGCAGGTCAAGAAAGAGAGACAGAAGCTAGAAGGTTTATTGCAGCCATTTCCCATTCCAGAGTGGAAGTAGAAGCACATCACGATGGACTTTGTTTCTGGATTGCAGCGTACACCAGGAGGGAAAGACACGATTTGGGTCATCGTAGATAGGTTGACCAAATCGGCCCACTTTTTGCCATTTAAAGTGGGTACGTCTACTGAGAGGCTAGCAGAGATGTATATGCGGCAGACTGTCAGGATTCATGGAGTTCCAGTGAGCATTATCTCGGATCGGGATAGTCACTTTACTTTCTATTTCTGGCGGAGTCTGCAGACTAGTTTGGACACTCAGCTCAAGTTTAGTACTGCATACCACCCTCAGATGGACGGACAGTCAGAGAGGACTATTCAGACACTCAAGAACATGCTGCAGACTTGTGTTTTGGATTTCGGAGGATCTTGGGTGGGTCACCTGCACTTAGTGGAGTTTGCATACAGCAACAGTTTTTAGACCAATATTGAGATGTCACCATTCGAGGCACTGTACGGGCGCATATGTCGTACACCCTTGTCTTAGAATGATGTTGGAGAGCGAGCTTTATTGGGCCCTGAGATGGTTGTAGATGCAGCCGAGAAGGTGAAGCTCATCAGAGACCGGATTCGCGTGGCGCAGGACAGACATCGGCACTGGGCCGATAGCCACCGAAGACCTTTGAAGTTTGAGGTAAAGTTTAGCGATAGGATTAGAATTAAGAGTTATTTTATTTGTAATTTTATTTAATCATGTTTGAATATATTAGTAATTGAGACCTTATTTGTGATTAGGTTGGAGATCTGGTTTTCTTGAGGATATCTCCGACATGTGGTACAATACATTTTGGTAGAGGTGGGAAGCTTAGCCCACGCTTCATCGGACCTTTCATGATCAGCGGGATAGTCGGTGACGTGTCTTATAGGCTAGACTTGCCACTTGCACTAGTAGGAGTCCATAACGTATTCCACGTATCGCAGTTGAGACGGTACATGGCAGATCCTAGCCATGTACTCGATCACTCAGAGATTGAGGTGGGACCTACTCTTAGCTATCAAGAGTAGCCTGTGGAGATTCTGGATCGACGAGAGAAGGTTCTGAGAAACCAGGTGATACCCTTGGTTCGCGTCGCATGGAGGCATCATTCTCCAGGAGAGTCTACCTGGGAGCGGGAGGATGAGATGTACGAGTGATACCCATATCTTTTTGGACCTTGAGGTATGATTGTCTATCCTTCTCATCAGTTCAGTTTCGCCTTTCAATTTCGAGGACAAATTTTTTTTAAGGAGGATAGATTTGTCACTGCCACATTTTAGTCTTGAGGGTATTTTGGTCATTTTGATTTTTGTGAATTATTTTATTAATTATTGCATTGGTGTTGTGATTTTTGACTTTTGCTAGTTGTGACTTTAGAGACTAGCCTAGAGTTTGACTTTGACTTTAGTGACTAGTTAGCATGGTGTGGGACCCTAATGTGACTTAAGTTAGTCTTAGTTGACTTGAGTGTGGCTAGGGTTCATGAGAGAATTGGAAGAGTTATGTATTTTGGACTTATAGCTAAGGGGTTGTGCTAGCTAGCTTATGAACTTAGGCTCAAGCCTATTTACATGAAACCCTAACCCTAGTCCCCTACATGGCCGGCCACCACAGCCCATTTTTAACCTAATTTCATCCTATATAATGTCTCCTCATAACCACTTGCCTCTTTTAGAAACTTTTCTTTAGGAAACCTTAATTTCTTTCCTCTTTCATCATTTCTCCACCAAATTGATCCCAACCTTTTGTATTGGAATCCAAATATGGAGTAGAAGGAGAAGGAGGCTAGCTTGCAAGGAGAAGAGCTCATTGGGACATAGCTTGAGGAAGGAGACTTCACTAATTGGGGCTTTTTCTTGGAGATTGGATCCCTATAGGTAATCCCTAAAAATTACCCTAAATTCCTGATTTTATTCCATAGATGAATCCATCTAGGTGTCCCCTAGCTGTAGAAAAAGTTTGGTGGAACTTCGTATTGATTTGGTGTCCGTATCGGACACGTATCTATGTGTATGAGTAGGTGTTTGATGAAATGCCCAAGAGAGGTTTTATTACTGTTTTTCCAAAACTATTTAAACAAATTTGTGGATCTATATGTATACTTTGATTTTTGTGAAGGATTGTATGTGTTTTTGTGTCTGTGTCGTGTCTACGAGCAACTGGACACGCTCGCACGCGAGCCGTGCCCATGCCTTACTGCTCGGGCTCTCTGTAGGACACGACACAGCACTTGGGGACACGACACTTAGTATGCGGCTAGGGCTAATGACTGACACGATACCCCTAAAGTGTCAGGTCGTATCGTGTCGAGTTGGACACGTACTAGCCACTACATTGAACCACACACGCACACACACACGCGAAAACCGCCAACTGATACGTGCACTGTGTCACGCCTACACGTGTCATGGCATTGTGTCAGGCTACTGGACATGTAGCACTACACCCCCTCTACCCTCTGACATTAGTACGAGAGCTGAGGTGTCGTATGTCGTGTCCACGATGACACAAACCCACTGCACGATGATTCTGATACACTGTGTGTACTCTGTGTGTTTGTACTTGATTGGACACGAACACCCCCTGACACATTGGCATGTGACACACCCTTGTGCACAAGTAATTTCATATTTTTATTTGATTTCGAGTAATAAAAACCTAGCTTTCCTATGTGTTCTGATACTGCACTGTTCATTCATAATTATGAGTTTAAATTAGATTTTAAATTGTTAATTATTGTTTAAATAGATGATATTAATATATATACATGTCAGGGACATTAGTTTGTGCCTCTGAGACCAATTTGAGGTATCTGTGGTTGGATGATGGGTTTTCGAGCATGTGAACATTGTCATTTGCATTGATACATTGTAGCCTACTAACCCTATCACTGCTGTACACACTAAAATCTGAGAATACACACACACACATATTTTACTGCTTGATTCAGATATAAGAACACACACGCACACACACACACACACACACACACACACACACACACACACACACACACACACACACACACACACACACACACATATTTACTGTTATTGACTGAAACCTACGGACACTACACACTATGTAACTGACACACACACACACACACACACTTCCTGTCACCTCACTATCACTCTCATCTCACACACACACGGTTGACACACACACACCCTGTCACACTGTGCACTGATACACACACACACACATCCTGTCACTCTCAACTGTACACACACACACTTGTTACATATAACCTAACCCCCCATTGACAATATACACCATCTCACCTCTCTATCTCTCTAATATATATACATGTAATATATGTTGATATAATGTATGTATGTAGGTAAGTTAGCATGTATGTGTATATATATATATATATATATATATATATATATATATATATATATATATATATATTTTATATATATATATATATATATATATATATATATATATATATATATATATATATATATATATATATATATATATATATATATATATATATATATATAGAGGAAAATGTACCTAAGGTCGACCTTAGGTAAGTTACCTAAGGTCGACCTCATTTTCCTCACTTTACAACATTTTTTTCTTGAATTTTTTTTATGGGATTCATCTACACCTTATTGATTGGCAACATACCAAATTTCAAGAAAAAATAATATTGTTTAGCCCCCTATCAATAAGGTGCAAAATCGACGGTGTAGCAGCAAAGTTTTAGACCGTCGATTTTGCAAGGGATAGATAGGGGGCTAAACAATATTATTTTTTCTTGAAATTTGGTATGTTGCCAATCAATAAGGTGTAGATGAATCCCATAAAAAAAATTTAAGAAAAAAATGTTGTAAAGTGAGGAAAATGAGGTCGACCTTAGGTAACTTACCTAAGGTCGACCTTAGGTACATTTTCCTCATATATATATATATATATATATAGCTTCCTATAGATATATTGTATGAATATATGCTAAATTGATTATAGGCATATAGCCTATACATGATAGCCTATATATGATTTCCTATGTGTATGCCTATATATATTGAGTATATATGTATATATATATGTAATGTGTGTTGATGACTTGTGTAGCTTTGAGATTGTATGTGAGTGCTAGCCTAGGCTTGGTCAGGCTTAGTGAGACTTGATTGGACTAGGATTGGCCTAGTTGACCTAGTTTGACTTGTGAAATTGATTAGAGTTGACCAAGAGTTGACTTTAGTCTAGAATAACCTAGAATTCATATAGAATGCATCGTAAAGTTTAATATTACCATTCTGGACATGTTGTGACCTGTGTTGCTCTAAATAGGACTCATCTACTCTGTCTGGACATATATACTCATCGGATACTCAGGATACTAGGCGAGTATATTCTCTGACCATTTTATACTTGATAGGATTTATATTTATGCTCTAGATTACTTTACTTGATGCTGTCACATTGTTAACACAGATTGGTACAATATGGATCCCTTCATGAGATGTTATCCCCCTCGGGAGCATCGGGTTACGTCATGTCATGTGCGTTTCACTTTCATCATATACTCCGGTACTTTCACCATTCATGTGCACTCTTGTGATTCATGTACTCTCATGTTCACGGAGCCCCCATGTATACATTCATGTGCACCCATTTATGGGCCTTCATGTGAATATCATGTACAATAACATAACTTGTATGGATCCTTGTGTATTGATTGGGGTACGGGAGAGTATAAATGGTCATGTGAACAATTCTAAAGTAGTGTAATCATGTACAAACTCTTAGAATAATTATGTGCAAATTCAAGCCGTTCACATGTCTATCTTGTACTCTACATCACTATCCACTATTAGCTCTTTACTTATAGTAGATATTTCTTTACAGGCATCTGTTTTAATTCATATATTCTCCAGCATTTCATGTATTTTACTCTATAGCATATTTACATATCCTGTCATATTATGAACTGCGTGAGATGTATTGTACTCGTTCATGTCCTGACTGGACCTGTTGAAATATTACAGATGATATTAAGGAGTTCTGTCCTACATACTATAGAGCAGGCCTAGATGACACCTGTGAGCTGGACTCCCAGGAGGACCCAGCCCTTGCAGAGGACATTACCCCAGTAGTCTAGGCTAGTTAGCTAGATTAGTTATCTTACTTATTGTCTTATCTTATTTTGGATACATTATGTACTTATTTGAGGATTTTGTTGTTCTGGATGTTGTGGAGATGCTATCTTAGACTCTTAGACTTCTTCTCTTATTGTATTTCTTTTGATGACTTTCATATCTATCTATCTTATCGTACTTTCTACCTTAGCTGTGATTGAGTTGTACATTTTTATATTGTCCTCCATTCAGAGCATATACATTGTACAGGTACCTTATAATTGTTAGATGTATGTGACCTAGGACAATGTTCTACCGCTGATACTGCGGCGTAGGCTGGACGTACCCACTTCTCGTTCCCCTACACTGGGTGCGGGTCATGACAGTTATGTGGAAGAAAAATAAGAAAAAGTTTAAAATTATAATTTATTGTTATGTTTTTAAATTAAATGGTTGATGATATACATACGGTTTAGACGGCTCATTTTTGAGCCGTTTCGAAGCTGCATCATACAGTAGAAGATGTAAATTTGAGTTTAGTTTTTGATATTATTCAAAAGAAGAAGAAGCTTTATTACAACTTGATACCCTCAACTATTTCAGTTTCTCAACTTGATACCCTAAATTTTGATGCATCAACTTGATACCATCAACTATATATTGAATTATTTTCAATTTAATACACAAAACAAAAAAGGGACGAAACTATCCCCACAAAATCTTCCAAACCCCACCCCCCTCTGGTTGCCCAACCCAGCCCCTCCACCATACGGTTGCCCTCCCCCACCCCACGCTGCCCCACCAACGCCCACCCGCCTCCTCCCTCTCTCCTACACCGCTGCCCTGTCACGCCCCAGAACCAGAATACTGGCAAGTGGGGACATACCAGGCCAGCTACGCAATACCAAAGTACTCCAGTACTCTGAAATAATGTATAAGCTGTCAAGACATAGGGGTTACTGTCACGACCCGCACCCTTTTAGGGGCACGAGAACGTGGGTACGTCCAGCCTATGCCGTAGTGTCGACGGTAGAACACTGTATATGTCATCTATAACATCTAACAACAAGATATATAAACCTGTCATCTCCGCACGGAGGTATAATATAACATCTCAACTTTATATCTCAATCACAAGTCTAGGGAAGATAGAGCACAGCATGGAAGCAGATAAAAGGAAGAAACTGAATATAACTAGAGTTATCACACCACACAAAATAGATGTTTAACACAAATAAAATACAAGTCCTGAATAAAACTAAGTCTCAACTAACAATCGGAACAATCCGATACAAACAGAAAACTATAAATACTAGACTAAACTAGGCACCCTCTACTGAGCTAGATGCTCCTCAGGCTCCTGAATGTCACCCTCATATGCCCCATAGAAAGTAGGGCAGTCCCCATCATCATCTGTAATATTTTCAACAGGTCCAGTCAGGACAAGAGTGAGCACAATACATCTCACGCAGTTCATAACATGTTAGAAAATATAAAGCATGTAAAAGAGTAAGATACATGAACTGTAAGAAGATGTACATAAAAACGAGAGAGAATTTATAACTGAAAATATATACAGGATAAGTAAAACTGCAAGTACTAGTAATTTAGAGCACAATATGGTTATGTAAACAGGTTAGGTTAACAATAGAATGGTAACTCTATCATACGTGAGTGTACAATAGACATATACAATAGTTTATACAATATTTGTACAATGGGATTTGATTACATAACCATTTCCTACTCACCCTCCCCAATCAATACAAAAGGATCCAATCCAGTTACGTTACCTTGTACAATAGTTCTCCATGAAGCTCATGTAATCATGAGAGTACAAGATTGCACAATGAGTATACATAAATAGGGGTGTACAATAAATATAATATGTTTGTGAAACGTACATCACAATATGTATCTGCTGAACACAATGAGGATAACATTGCAAGAGAAGATCCATATAGTACCAATCCATGTTAACAATCGTGCCAGTATCTAGTAAGTAATCTAGAGCAAGAATATAAGTCCTGACAAGTATGAAACGATCAGAGAATGTACTCGCCTGTCATCCTGTATGACTGATATGAATAGATGTCCGAACTGGTGTCACATAGTCCTATTTAGAGTAAAAACAGGTTATAAAGTACTCAATTTGTAATAATGGAAATCTGTAATGCAAACTACACGATTCTAAGTCAAACTAGGTCAAAGTCAACTCTAAATCAAACCTGGTCAACTGTCTAGGTCAAACTAGGTCAACAAAGTCAAACTAAGTCATATTAGGTCATACTAGGTCATAGCAAGTCAAACTAGGTAAAGGGTTGACTTACAGTTGACTTTTGGTAAACTGGTCAACTCTGGTCAACTCTAGGTCAACTCTTGGTCAATTTGGTCAACAAGTCAAGATTGGTCAACTAGGACTCAAACTTGGGTTAAACTTGAAATCTAACACAACCCATTACCTAATATCTAACTCATCTCATAGATAACTATATCATATATCTCAATCATAACACTAACTAACTTATATCCTAACTTGCATCAACTCTAACTTATTATCTTACTTTATAACAACTCTCTAACTAATTTATCTACTAACATATCTAACCCTCTAACTCTCCAACATAACAATTCTAACTCTCTAAACTAACCACAAAACTTCACTCTAACACACTAAACACACACACTAGACACACACACTATGGGAGATTCGGGGGGGGGGGGAGTGGGTTGCCAAAGGGGCTACCCCTGCTGTACAAGGAGGACAACAGCCCCCTGCTGCTACTGCAGCCTGTTCTTCTTCTTGTTCTTCTTCAATTCCTCCTTGTTCTTCTTCTAACCCCTTCACTCATTCTATCTTATTTCAATTCAATTCATATCATCATCACTCATTCATCTATTCATCTCAAATCTTCCCTCTTCACATTTCAATCAATTCATACATTCTTTCATCCCATTCAAACATTCATTCATTCATTCATTCCTTAATTCACACTCTCATTTATTCCAATCAACCCATTCACTCATCTAATAATTCCCCTATTGATTCAATCATCATTTCTCAAATCCATTCATATATTTCATTTCATATATTCATTCATTCAATCATCCACAAAACATATTCATCTCAGCTCATTCATTCATCATATCTTCATATCCTCATTCATTTACTCTTAACTCCTCTCCTTACAACTATCTACATAATTTTCTAGATATATATACATACAGATACATATATACATATATACATATATATATACTCAGGCATATATATATACATACATATATACAAGGATATCTATAAACTGTTAAACTGAAAAATGGAACTGTTAAGCCATATAGAAATCAGAAATTTAAATGAACTTCACATTCGAAAATCCATACTACAAACCCAATCATGCACATATATGAACCTAGCTATGTAAACTCATATCTCAGACATGTGTGTATGTATAAATGTTATAATTAGCATTTAATTATCAATTTATTTCATAATTTAAAAACTCAGAATACTGAAACTGTGCTCAGTATCAGAAATCCCCCCCAAACCTAAAATTACCATTCGAAATGTAATTAAACATCAAATTTGTGGTTGGTAATGATTCGTGTATATGATCTCGTTCACACGAGTTATTTCGTATCCACACAATGGGACACGAAGTGTCTAACAGAGAGAACACACACAGACACGTGCTGTACAGCACAACGTTGTGCAGGCGTGTCACAGAGTCGTGCACATGACACGACACGTGACACATCATGCTCGTGTCTATGGGTAGAGGGGGACTAGGGGTACTGTACATGTGTCTGTATCATGTCCAAGTGAGTCATGTCAGGAGTTATACGTATGTATCAGAGGAGGAAATTTCCGCGCGCGTGTGTGTGTGTGCGTGACAATGCAGGATCCGTGCGAGATCGAGAACTCCCTCGATACTCAATCATTTCATATGAAATTTTGTGGGTGGCCTGACAGTCATGGCCCCCATGAGCACACCAAATTTGGTGTGTCGAAGTGTCGTGTACAGTAAGATAGGGGACCCGAGCAGCAGGACACTGCACGACAGTGTCGTGCTGAGTTCTCGTGTCCAATATCAGTGTCCAAAACACCCTAAAATCAACTCAGTTAACTTGATATGTAATCTACACCTAATTAGCTACACAATGATGTAATTAGTTTTGAATTTTACTAAAATAATTTTCTATGTGGCATTTCATCGAACACCCATTTAAAAACACCAATACGTGTCCGATACGGACACGAAATGGACACGATTTCCTACCAAACTTGATCTGCACCTAGGGAAACCCTAAATGGATGCATCTATGGAAAAAAATTAGGAATTTAAAGGTGTTTGATAGGTTTTACCTTTTGAGGGTGAAACCTCAATGAATAGGCTTTGAAATGAGAGCTCTTCTCCCACTTGCAACGATCCCAAGCCCTAGAATCCTTGCTAGCTGCCCACTATTGGTATCCTCTACTATAAGGGAGTCCAACGCAATTGGTTTGGTCCAATTTGGAGAAGGAATAAAGAATTGGTGAAGTTTTGGGGAAGAACACAAGTAGGGATTTATGTGTGTATTAAAAAGAGGCAAGAACCTTTGAAGGAGTGATTAAATGGGGGGGGGGATGAGCTTGATGGCTGTAGGAATAGTTAGGGTTAGGGTTTTGGCAATAGTTAGATGTGTGGCTAAGGCCCCTCCACACAATTCTAGCTAAATCAAAGGCTAGAAACAAAACTAGGGTTTACCTTTATTAATATCTAATCATAATATCTAGATATTTCAAATCTTGGCACTTAGTAGGAGGTTCTAACCATCATCTAATCCTCATGACTAGTCTAGATTAGGCTAAACTTCTAGATCAAGTCTCAAGTAATTAACTAGCACATATTTAATTAATATAATTTACAATTTCACAAAATTATCAAAATGACCAAAATACCCATAGGCTAAAAAGTCATAATTAGTCATCCTAATCACATGGTTAGGTCCCCATGGTCATGGTTAGTCTCTAGGTCATGCAGTCTCTAGGGTTGCACTAGCAAAACATCAAAATCACAAGTCAGGATTTTAAATAGTTTTAAATTGATTAAAAATCACCATAAATCATATCATGATTTAAATAACATTATTAAATAATTAAAAAAATACAAAAGTTCAAAATTACCCTCATTTTAGAAACTGGGTGCTACAGTTACTATTACAAGCCAACAGTCAATCATAGGTCGAACCCTAGGTATCTCAATCACAGGCAAATACGCAAAGTACAAGAAGTATGATCATCAGACATAAAATAGTAAGCATCCCAAACTATATATACATGGATGCTCATGAAGACAGTAATACAGAGTGAAGAACTAGCAAGAGTAATAGTTATACATGATAAGCTCTAGCTATAGTCTAGAATATGCGCATCATGTTTAGGCCCGTAGGCTAAATATCAAGATCCAAAACACGAGCTAAACACGTGCTCGGAGGCTAAACGTCACAAAAGAATAATATACATAACTAGTGTGAGAATGAAATAGAAAACCCACTAAGGTAATCTGGTGCTCCGGGTAGTCACCGTCGAGTAGATGGTATGAAAGATCCTCTGGGCTCCTCTATCAATATGGCCAAACAAAACTAGTGGGGTCAGACCCTCAATAGCAAGTACCACAAAGGAAGCCAAACTATGAACTAAAACCAGCAATAACTAACATAGCAATAGATATAGACATAAATAAGTAAATACAAATCGAGACTCGTGCACTACCAATGCACTCATCTTGAGAATGGAAAAGACAATAAGCAAAACAATATGGAGCATAGGGTAAATAACATGTGACATAATGTAAACTATGGACATGTAAGGTAAACGGAAGCATGTGAATACGTAAGACAAACTAGACATGTGAGCATGTGAGATATCGGAATATGTGAGCATGTGAGATAACTGGACATGTGAGCATGGGAGACAACTGGGACATGTGAGCATGTAAGGTAACCGGACTATGTAAACATGTAGGGTAACTAAGACATGTGGGCATGTTAGATAACTAGGGCATGGGAGCATGTGAGAACTATATAGAAGGACAAATGATAAGATGACTTAGGAACTATTCCGGAACCCAAGTTACAACCCGTAAACCAAACAAGGACCGGGGCTGTAACCCTTCTCCTGAACAGAACTTAGTCTCTAATCAATGTACAACATAGGAATCATGTATAGCGTGTGAGTACTAAATAGGACGACAAATGATAAGATGACTAAGAAACTATATTCCGGAACCCAAGTTACAACCCGTAAACCAAATAAGGACCGAGGTTGTAACCCTTCTCCTGAACAGAACTTAGTTTCTAATCATTTATCGACAAAAGTAAAGCATAAACAATAATGTACTAAAATAAACAATCCGGACACTGCCTAGACAAAACTAGACTAGACTAGACTCCTTGCAACAATCACAACCAAGCAATGAGTACGGGTTCATACGTTAGCTAACTAGGGTTATCACAATCCTAATTACTAACATACGCACTATTGAAAAATTTATTCCAGTTACCTGCCCTACAGACTACCCGACTTATCCAGGCCAAAAGAAAAAGAAAGTAATAGTGGATACATCGTCCAGGAGACAAATGTATCATAAGATCTAATAGTGGGTACAACGTCCAGGAGACAAATATACACTAAAGACATATAATAGTGGGTACATCGTCCAGGAGACAAATGTACCCTAAAATATATAAAAGGTGCAACACTCGACGGTGCACTGGAAGTGTGCTCATCATGACAGATAGCTCCAAATCCATTCAGGTTGGGACCGAGACAAAGAGCTTGCAGGTAACTGGAAAATTCTTCCCTCCCAATGATCTAGATAATCAAGCTAGTTATTTAGTCCTTAACATTTTCTTGTTGGATTCTGGGTGTGGCATTCCGCAGAATCCATCCTAGACATGATATGCAAGATTTAACAATACAAGAAAGTGCATTATAACAAGCCACAACAAGAAAATATAATAAGCTAGAAGCTAGGAGTGCGCTACGATGAGCCACTATAGAGAAAATAGGGAGTGCGTCATGACAGGCCACTATCATGTAAGCAAGGAAAGACATGTAGAAGAGTGCACCACGACGGGTCACTATCTAGTAAGCAAAGAAGATATGTAACATGAGTGTACCACAACGGGCCATTATCTTGTAAGCAAAGAAGACATGTAACATGGGCGTGCCACGACAGGCCACTATCTAGTAAGCAAAGACGACATGTGTCAAGAGTACGCCACGACAGACCACAACAAAGAAATTCACATGGCATAGACTGTAAAGTACAGTAGATCCGGGAAGGCATGATAATACATATCATAGTATATAAGAAAGAATCGAAAGAAAAGACATGTCATGGCATGTGAGAAGGAATAAAGGTGAGTACGTGTGCTAGTGTCAAGTGTACATAGGGTGTACAATTATTCTTTAATAATACAAGATTATCTAATCATGTTAAGAATTTATTACAGTCGAAAAAAATATCAAAAACGACCAAGTACAGAAAATGTGCCAAAAGATCAAAACTATGATTGAAATTATCAATCGCATATGAACTCCAATTAAGGTGAAATAAGAAGATTCTTGAAGCCAAGACGGAAATCTACAACTTTCATGTTTTGAGTTTTTCAAGATTCTAGCTACAAAACAGCTTAAACAAGCAGAAACAGCCATTTAAGGCAATCCGCGCACGGACGCATTGCACGCGCGGGCAAAAATGCCCATGGCGTAAGGTGCACGCATGTACGGTGTGCGGTCTGCGCACTGCGCGTACAGGCAAAACCGCCTACGGTGTAAGGTGCGCACAAGCACGGCGCACGGGCACACAACAAAAAATCGTACAGGCGCATGGCGTGTAAGTTGCGCTGCGCATGCGGGCAAAAATGCCTACGGTACAAGGTGCGCGCAAGCACGACTCGCTGGCGCATGACAAAAAATCGCACGGGTGCACGGTGCACAAGTTGCGCTGCACGCGCGGATAAAAATACCTACGGCGCAAGCACGGCGCACGACAAAAATGTTGCGCGTGTAAGACCCGCACCCAGCATAGGGACACGAGAAGTGGGTACATCCAGCCTACGCCACAGTGTCGGTAGTAGAAAGCTGTCCTAGGTCATATACATTTAACAATTATAAGGTACCTGTACAGTATATACACTCCAAACGGAGGACAATACAGAACGTACAGCTCAATCACAACTAAGGTAGAAGTACGATAAGATAGATGATAATAAAAATCATCAAATGAAATACAAACAGGAGAAGAAGTCTAAGTGTCTAAGATAACATCTCCACAACATTCAGAATAACAACAAGATCCTAAATATAAATATAAATGTAATCCAAATGAGACAAGACATCAAAAATAAGATAGAAGTCTAAGCTAACTAGCCTAAACTATAGGGGTGACATCTTCTACTGCTGACGGATCCTTCTGAAGGTCCAAGTCGTAGGTGTCATCTATGGCAGCTCCATAATAGGTAGGGCAAAGGTCCTCGTCATCCTCTGTAATATTTTCAAGAGGTACAGTCAGGACAGAAACGAGCATAAAATCTCAACAGTTCATATCAAGGCAGGAATATAAAGCATGCAATAGAGTAAAATACATAAAATGCTGGAAGAAAGTACATGTAGTAAAAAAGAGAGGACTGTAATGTAAATAGCTACTATAAGTAGAGGACTATCAGTGACTAGTGATGTAGAGTACAAGATAGACATGTGAACGGCTTAAATTTGCACATGATTACACTAAAGAGTTTGTACAATGACTACTTTAGAATTGTTCACATGACTGCTTCTACTCTCCCGTACCCTAATCAATACATAAGGATCCAGACAAGTTATGTTATTGTACAATATTTCACATGAGGGCCCATAAATGGGTGCACATGAAGGTATACATGAGGGCTCGATGAACATGAGAGTACATGAATCACAAGAGTATACATAAATAGTGAAAGCACATGAGTACATGATGAAAGTAAAACACACATGACATGATATACCCGATGCTCTCGAGGGGGATAACATCTTAATATAAGGATCCATATAGTACCAATCCGTGTTAACAACGTGACAGCATCAAGTAAAGTAATCTAGAGCAAGAATATAAATCCTAACAAGTATGAAATGATCAGAGAATGTACTTGCCTGAGATTCTGAGTATCTGGTAGGTGTAGATGTCCAGACAGAGTAGACGAGTCCTATTTAGAGCAACACAGGTCACAACATGTCCAGAATGGTAATATTGAACTTTACAATACATTCTGTATGATTTCTAGGTCATTCTAGACTAAAGTCAACTCTTGGTCAACTCTAGTCAACTATACTAGTCAAACTAGGTCAATCTAGTTAGGGTTTGGTCAATCATGGTCAACTAGTCTAGGTTAGTCAACTCTAGGCCTAGCCAAGCTCCTATACCAAAACCACATATGGATATCATATATACAATCAATATATATAAAGTATATATTATATATATATATATATATATATATATATATATATATATATATATATATATATATATATATATATATATATATACTAGCATATGTGCACGTGACTTGCACGTATGCTAGTATATATATATATATATATATATATATATATACTAGCATACGTGCAAGTCACGTGACTTGCACGTATGCTAGTATATATATATATATATACTAGCATACGTGCAAGTCACGTGCACATATGCTAGTATATATATATATATATATATATATATATATATATATATATACATACATACTAGCATATGTGCATGTGACTTGCACGTATTTTAACATTTCTTAATTAGTTTAGGAAGACTCTTTAGGAAGACCAAAGGGTAGTCTTCCTAATTACTAAGTTGTCCTTATTAAAATTAATGAATTATTTTTAATTAGTATAAGTATGTAAGGGTATTTTCGGAATTCAAAAGTTTCACCATCTAAGTTTTCCTATTATATAGTAGAATATATTATATATATATATATATATTATATATATATATATATATATATAATATATATATAATAATTTATTCAATGAATGAAATGAAGGAAGGGAAAAATATAAATAAATAAATAATAAATAAAGAAAATAAATAAAAAATAAATAAATAATAAATAAATATATATATATATATATATATATATATATATATATATATATATATATATATATATATATATATATATATATATATATATATATATATATATATATATATACAATCATGCATTCATACATTCAATGAATGAAAAGAAGGAAGGGGAAAAATGGAAGGGAGGCAAGGAAATGGAATGTAAACAAGTGTGAGTGACAAGTGAGTGTATAAGTGAAGGTGAGTGAGTGAGAAAGTGACAGTGGAAAGAATATACGTGTCACAGAGTATCATGAGAGTGTGCATGCAACTGATGTGCAGTGAGGAGTATGGCATGATTTCACATTTGTAGTGAAAGGGTTAATGCAATGTGGTGTGGGCAGTGGCTAGGTGAAAACTGGGACATGTCCTGCTGCAGGACCATTGAGTTGTAGTGGCTAATATAGTGAAGTCAAGGGTGGAGGCAATGGCTAATGAGGAAGTACATGAATGATGTTTGCAGTATAGGCAATAGTGTAGTGCAGGCTATGTAACCCCCTGCAGGCAGGCAAGAATGCAAGTGGTGTGAAATTGAATGTTCAAGATAAAGACTGATCTCCAATGGCAGAACCCATGAACCAATGTAATGCAGGGCAAGCCAACATACTGGCTTAATTGTAGCAGGACAATAAGGGTAATGTAGTGAAGGTTCTTAAGATACAGGGATATGAAATTGGTCCTGCAGTATATATACATGAATATGACTTCAGAGCAGTGGCTCATGACACATGCATATAAGGGTATGGTAGTGATCAATTAGTGAATAAGTGAAATACAAGTGTCCAATGTGATCATGAGTGTCAAGTGAATTAAGTACAGTGTCAAATGCAGTGTATTAGAAGAGTGCAACATAGGAATGAGTGAAGTGTCAAAGAGATATCACATATCATGCAAAGGAGAAGTGTCATAACATTATGCAGTGTCGAGTACAAGTGTGCAGGCATGTCAACAAGGTGTCAAGTGTCATGTCTCTAAGTAGTGTCAAGCAAAACGTGTCCAAATGAATGTCAAAGTGGTAATACAAAGTGGATGTGAAGTGTCATAAAGTTCAGAAGTATCAAAGAAGTGAAGTGAGTGAATGTGTCGAACAAGTGAGTGTCAGGTGTGGCAAAACAAAAGTGTACAGTATAGTGTCAAGATGTCATAGTGAGTGTCAGCATGTCATCATGTGTCAATGTGTCCACATAAACGTGTCCAAGTAGAGAAATTTACATTAAATCAGAAAACACAGTATAAGTACTTGTTCGAACCCTAAATTACATGTGAAGACATGATTTGACATCAAATTAATGTGTGCCAATAAGTGTCAGACATGTATTCGTGTCATAGGGTTTATCTCGAGTCTAACAACTAGACACGAGGTGTCCAAACTAAATTAAACACACAGACACACACTGCACAGAGCAGTCTCGTGTAGTGGGTACGAGAGCTCGTGGATACGATACGAGCCACGACACATCTCGTGCTTGTGTCCACATGTAGAGTAGGGGTAGGGCTAGGGGTCGACACCGTGAATTGGGTCCACGTTGTGTCCACGAAGGACACAAAGTGAGTATCGGACGCAAAATCTTCGTGATTCAGTCCCAATATAGAACCAGTGCACGAAGGAATTCATGTTCGACACGACATGATAAGCCATGAGACTTTGGGGGCATGTTCGCAGACATTGCCCCCATGTCCATGCCAAGTGTCGCGTGTCCAAGTGACACGGACACGCAGATCTCCACCCCGAGCAGTAGGGTACTGAGATACTGTCTCGTGCACGTATTCATGTCCAATTTTGGACACAAAAACCGACACGATTCATGCTCAGTCCTCACAAAAGTCAAAGTACACATATAGGGCTACAATCATATTCAAATAGATTTCAAAAATATGAACAAAAACTCCTTTGAGGCATTTTAACAAACATATAAGCTATGACACTGATACGTGTCCGATACGGACACCAAACTAATTCTAATTTCTACCAAACTTCACATATAGCTAGGGGACACCTAGGTGGATGCATCTATGGAAAGAAATCAGGATTTAGAGGTAATTTGAAGGGATTACTTATTGAGAGTCAATCTCTATGAAAAAGTCCCTAATTGTGAAGTCCCCTTCCTCAAGCAATGTCCAAATGAGCTCTCCTCCTTGCAAGCTAGCCTTCTTCAATCTCTATTCTAGATTTAGAAACAATTACAAAAGATTGGGATCAATTTGGTGGAGAAATGGTGAAGAATGATGACAGGGAGAAAAAATTAGGGTTTCCTAAAGGAGAATTTCTAAAAGAGGCAAGTGGTCATGACGAGAGACTTTATAGGGGAAATTAGGTCATAAGTGGCTGTGGTGACTGGCCAAATGAAGAGCTAGGGTTAGGGTTTCTCATGGTGGGCTTTGGGTCAAGATTGTTAACTAGCTAGCTAAACTCCTTAGCCATAAGTCCAAATGCAAAACTCTACCAATCCTCTCATGAAACCTAGCCACACTCAAGTCAACTAAGACCAACTTAAGTTAGATTAGGTTCCTACACCATGCTAACTAAGTCACCAAAGTCAATGTCAAACTCTAGGCTAGTCTCTAAAGTCACAACTAGCAAAAGTCAAAATCACAACACTAATGCCATAAATAATTCACAAAAAATCAAAATGACTAAATACCCTTGGGCAAACATGTAGAAATAAATCACCCTAATCACATGGTTAGGTTCCCATGGTCATGGTTAGTCTCTAGGTCAAGTAGTATCTAGGGTTTCACTAGGAAACTCCAAAATCACAAATCACCAATTAAAATAGTTTTAAAAGAAATAAAAATTACTAAAAATTATAACATGATTTAAATCTCATTATTAAAAGACTAAATTACAAAAGTTCAAATTACCCTCATTTAGAAAAGTGGGTGTTACAAGTCTACCCACTTTAGAAGAATTTGTCCTCGAAATTAAGATGGTCGTACTCTTTCTAGGTCAAACCCCAATCAATCAAATTCTCTAATCAAATAATCCTATAATCATATGCGTCTGTCCAAAATCATGAGACTCATAATTTTTGTCATACTAGTAAGCAAGACTACGATAATCATAGAGTCCCCAACTAAGGTACATACCTCTAGAATCATGGTATTTAAATTTTTTGCATTACCACATGCTTGGCCACGAAAACCTTAAATTCCTACACCCGAGAAATATGTCCAAAATTTGACTATATGTCCTCACTATGCTAGCTAATATGATCATAGAAAATTCTAAATTCTATAACTGAGACGACCTAGCCCATACGACTTATATTGGAAAAATCAAAATCAAATCAACACAGAATACTAAGAATCAAATTTATTGACGAACAAGGAGGTAGATAAAACTATCGGAATTGAATTTCAAGATAGTTATTATAAGGCAAAGGTAGGAATGGAATCGAGAAGAACATAACCTACAAGTATCCCTCCTACTGCCTGTACATCCTCAACTGTCATGGCGAAAGCTCGCAACTGCTGGCCTCCTCCTCTGGCCTGCTGTTGATGCTGGACAAACCTTTGCGGCCCTGTCGGAGCCCTAGCTCCTGCTGCTGCCTGAGTTAATGGTGTCTGGTTCTTGGAACACTCCCTACACTGATGCTCTGCTGAACCACAAAGTAAATACCTGCCTAGTCTCTTTCTGCAGTCATTCTATCCATGACCCGACTTCTTACAGAAAGTATAACTAATAGGCTGCTCCCTGGGTGCCTGTTGGTAAAGTGTATGTCCCTGGTCCTGAAACTGCTGCTGAACCGGCCTCTGCTGCTGCTGCTACTGAATCTGTACGTGAGGCCTCTTGGCCTGGCCTCCGCTGCTGCTGGCTCTATGAGTGTCTCATTCCTCTTGAGCTTCAGATCAAGATCATCCTCTGCTGCTAGGACACCCACCAGAATCTCCTCAAAAGTGGCACTCCGGTCACTCTTGGTCAAGGACTTGACCTCCTTGACTAACCCCTTCCGGAACCTCCAGGCCTTCGCTAGCTCACTGAGTCCCTTAACAAATCTGCCCAGATGACAGAACTCTCCTGCGTACTCCTCGACAGTCTGACTTTTCTGAACTAAGCTCTCAAACTGCGACTCCAGGGTACCAAGAGCTGTTCCAGGGAAAAACTTCTCATTGAATAGCTTCTTGAAGGCTGCCTAAGTCTGTCCCTCTGTACCGACCCTCGGGTCCGTCTGGTACTATGTGCGGGCCATGTCCTGCATCTGACTACCTGCCGCCTCAATCTGCAGTCGAGCTGGTATCTCCGCCAGCTGGAAGATCTCCTCGATGTGCTCTATCCAGTCATCCGCATACATAATCCCTCTGTGCCGCGAAAGTCCCACGGACGCATCTTCTGGAACTCCTGGATCCCTGGTGTCTTTAGCTGATACTACTGTATCTGGCCTGCCTGGGGCTGCGTAATGACTCTCTCCACCATCGTCAGGACAAGCTAATAGACATTCTCTATGCCTGCTGAAAATGAGCGGACTACTGCTGCTGAGCCTCCACCATCCTCTAAAAGAAGGCGAACAACTGCGCTGCGTCAACAGATCCCGAAGGTGGCTGCTACTAGATGAAATCAGGAATGACTGGAGAAGGTCTCTGTACAGGCAAAAGTGTACCCCCGAATACGGCAGAAACTCCAACATAAGAAGGTACCACGGGAGCTGCCTGACCGGACTGAGCCGGACGAGAGGTGGCAGACCTCTCAATAGTATCCCTCTGGCCGAAACGATAGGATCGTGTTTGCACCATCCTGGAGACAGATCAAACAAGAAGGCAATTACTGAGAATGAATCGATAACGTCAAAGGAGGACAGTTTATTTCAAAGGAAGACAATAAAGCAACAAGAATTCTAGATGACGGAATCGATAAGAGTTTTTTCTAGGTGTGATTGAGTACCTTCAAAACTATATCCTGTATCCTACTGTAGGCTGTAGTGATACTCTAGTTTGAATACCACTACATAACTCGACCTGCATGGGCCACCACTAAAAACGTGTCACGCCTGCAGCCTACGTCGCAGTGTCGGTGGTAGAACGCTGTCCTAGGTCACATACATCTAACAATTATAAGGTACCTGTGCTGACCCGCGGGATACTGTCCTGCTACTCGGGCCTTAGTGCTTGCTGTATAGGACACGAGGACACACCATTTTTTGGGGGAATGTCAGGGCACTGACTGACATTAGCCTCCCAAAATCTGAGCTCAAGTAGTTGTGTGTACGAGGAGTTCTCCTTCCCGCACTGGTCGTACGAGCAGGCTGCACACGCACATTTTTGCCACTGACACGTGGTTGGACACGACTGGACACGTGTTTAGGACACGGTACAGGGTGTCAGTGGGGTAGCCCTACCCCTGGCGTACACGTGTGCACGGCCACGTGTCTCCACGTGGCCTGTGTCATGTGCTGGACACGTGTGCACGCGTGCACGACGCTGTGTCCAGTCTCAGTATTCATGTGGTGTTTTAGTGTCTTGGACACGAATGTGTCCACTTGGTTGGACACATACACATTGCTTGACACGTACATACTTGACACTATGTTTACCAACCAATAATTTGGTTATTAACTATGATTTGGTATTCGATTTAGGTTTTCCCATTATTCACTGATACATGCTTACTGTTATGTAATTTCTGAATTTAAATTTGCATTTAAAATGTTTGTCAATGATCTAAATCACCATATTAATTATATATATGTGTATTAGGTTACTGTTAATGTTGGTTTATGATTTGTGTTGAGGAATTGGATTCGAATGAGAATGAGACTGTTATGTGTAGACTGTCAATTGTACAGTTTTCCTGAGAACTGAAATTCCTAAGTATTATACTGATTTCAATTTCCATACACACACACATATTACATTAATTCTATTTTCTGAGATTAGCTATCACACTCTACTGTCTTCCTATTTACACACTATCATATACACATCACTGTACCACTACTTCTATCTACACTGTCATGTTAACCTGATTTTTGACACACAAATCACATTTTCCTGTAACACACTGTTTTTTCTGTCATATTATACACACATACACTGTTCACTAATTTCCTGAGTTTAACACCCTATCTGATTCACTGTCAGTTACACTTTCTACATACACACATAATTGTTCACACACCTATGTCAAAAATCTGAGAATTTATTACACATTCATGTATACACATTATCCACATCACTGATTTAATTCCTGCATACACACACATGTTAGCTCTGTTACACACATTCCCTATTTGATTTCTGTCAGTCACATACATCACTGTTTTTCTGATTCCTATTACACTCTAAATCCTAAACACACATTGCACTAATGTAGTTTCCTATTACACTCACATATACACATGTGCCTCTCTCTATATCACTATATGTAAGTATATATAAATATCTATATGCTTGATATAATAATGTAGCCTATATATATATATGTGTATGATAATTTATATTAACTTAGTGTAATATACAATACATGTGAAATAGCCTATATGGCCTATAGGCTATATTATGGCACATAGCCTATGTGTATGGCATGTATACACCAATGATGAGTGTTGATGACTTGTGTGACCTTGTATTGTGTGTGGATGCTAGGATAGACATGGTTAGGCTTAGTGAGACTTGTTTGAGTTAGACTTGACCTAGTTGACCTAGTTTGACTAGTGTAGTTTGACTAGAGTTGACCAAGGGTTGACTTTAGCCTAGATTGACCCCCAAATCATGTAGATGCATTGTAGCAGTCTATTTTACTATTTAGACTATAGTGACTTGTACTGTTCTATAGGAACAGACACCACTCCTCTCGGACAGTATATCCTCTTTAGATATTCAGGATACCAGGCGAGTACATTCTCTGATCATTTCATATCTTGTTTAGGATTATATTTCCTGCTTTAGATTACTTTACTTGATGTTGACACATTGGTAACATGGATTAGTACTATATGGATCTTGTCGTACGATGTTATCCCTTAGCGGATACATCGGGTATTTCATGTTCGTGTACTTTATCATAAGCATCGTGTACTCCTTGTGTTCGTGTTATTCTACAAATCGTGTGAAATCGTGTATACTCATGTGCTCATATGATCATCGCGTACAACTATACTTCGTGTGCAATAACATAACTTGACTGGATCCTTGTGTATTGATTGGGGCGGGGGAGTAGAAGTGGTTATATATTCAATCTTATAGATTACTCGTGTACAACCTCTGTAGATTACTCGTGTACAATATCGTGCCATTTACATAACCATCTTATACTCTAAATCACTAGCACTGATAGTTCTCTTATATATTTAGCTATTTACTTATAGTCTCTCTTTTACATCATGTTGTTCTTTCAGTTTCATGTATCTTACTCTCTAGCATGTTTATATTTTCTAACCTGTTATGATTTGTTGAGATATATTGTGCTCGCTCCTGTCCTGACTGGACCTTGTAGGGCCTAAAAAAAGTTGTGCTATGCATTTACTACTCAATAATTAAGTTGCGCCTCAAAAATCAAGCTGCGCCATTAATATGAAGCTCAGAGATCAAACTGCGCCATTGATTAGGTTGTGCCATATATAGACTGCGTCCAGTCATATTGCACAAAAGTCTACATGACGTCTGACATTTAATGGCCATCATTACCTGACAACACTGATAACTGACAGCACACAGTAAACGGAGAAAATCTCTTCGAATTCCTCGAATTGTGCCGCTCGAGGAGATTGGATTGACAGTTGTCCTGCACATCTTATGAGTTTGCGCCTAGGCGCAATCTAAACAAATTCCTTAGTTGCGCCTAGGCGCAATCTGAACAAACTTTTTAAAGCTGCCACGTGCCTATCCATTCAGTTGCGCCTAGGCGCAACCCAATCAGGCAGTTTGACTTGTTGACCGAAGCTTGCGCAACCTAAAGTTGAAACAACTTACATTCTAAAACAGGATGACATGGCGCACATGCTACTAATCTCTCAAGACGTGTCTACTATTCTGTACACGACCGTGCGCATCTCAATCACATGATGCCTCGCGTCTAAATACAGTTAGTACACGATTGGTTAACTGAATGAAAGTTGGCGCAACAGGTTGGCGCAACCCATGTGGGTAACCCAGTCTCACGCACATCAGAATAATTGCTAAAACAGTTATTTCCAGAAACTCTATAAATAGAGTTTTCAATCATTGTTAAAGCATCATAGAGATCAGAAACTCTTGCAAAAGTGCTGCTACATTCTCCAGAGGCTTTAGTCTTCAAGTTCACATAGTCCAAGGGATAAAGTGATCGTCCTCTGATCAGATTCCTACAGTTGTACTTCCAGAATTTAAATTGTACTCTTGTACTCTTTTTAAAAGTTTATAATAGAACAACTTTTTGTTTTTGCAAACAAAATGGCGACTCTCCTGGGGACGACTTTCTCCTCCGATAAGAAGGTGACAACTCAATGTGACACTGCGTCGATCGGCAAGACGCAGAAGACTCTGGTTGTTCAAGTCAACCAGACAGCCTATGAAGATATGCTCAAAAGAAGAGAAACAAGCGCACGGTGGCTATCACCATGAACAAAACTATGTTGACTCCTAAGTCCTCTACGGTTGCTATTGCCCTGGCACAATCTGCTTCTGTTGCCAAGGCACAATCTGCCTCTGTGGCTCCGGTGCAGTCTGTTTCTACTACCTACTGCACACAGTCCACTCTCACTGCTGCCCGTGCACAATTTACTCCTTCCTGCCTGTGCGCAGTCCACTACTCTCTTTGCTGCCAAGGCACAATCTGTTCAGCTGTTGCTAAGGGATAGTCTACCCATGTTGCTGCCAAGGCGCAACCCGTAGCCTATATTGCTAGGGTGCAACCAGTAGCCCATAGCACTGTGGCGCAACCCAAGCAATCAGTTGTTCAGGCACAGTCTGCTGCTCTGGTGCAACCCAAGGGAACTAGTCTTTTGGCTATTCCCTCTTCCAATTCTCCAGTTCTAAACTTGGAGAAACAATGTTCTAGTGCCAAAACTAGACAGAACAAAGGGAAGGGTCCTTTACCATTTCCTCAACTGGCGCAACCTGTGCCTAAAGTGATCCCACAACAAATAGAGGAAAACGCTTCTTAGCTAACCCTCTACAAAATAAGGAAAGCACCCTTTGTTCTTTTTCTAAAACTTTCCTAGTTTATGACTCAGAGGAAGATGTGTCAGATTCCACTCCTTTAAACAGAGGTCTTCAGATCTCTGCTATAGGAAGGAATACTGATCAAAGAGGTATCTTGCCAACCCCTATGGGGATTAGCTAAGATCTTCCAACCTTGCAAATTTCAAGATCCAAGCAAGAAAAGTTGATGGTATCTCAAACAGAGACACCCGGAGCAGAATTCTCTGATTTATGTGCTTATTTCAATAGGCATCCATAAATATCAACTTCGGTGAAACGCAAGAATTCTATGCCAAAGGCCACTCTGTACCAGAAACCAAAGTTTGAAAAGAAGGACCCAATCACTTATGCTAATGAGTTAAGTACCTCTTTATACACTCAGAAAACTAAACATTTGAAGAATAGGAGGCATGTTCCTAACATCATTAAGGAATATGTTCCTCCGACTTCTTCTCGTCCTGTGGTAACTGATCTCCTGGAACATCTTACACAAAGACAGAAGATTACAGGGATATCTCCTTCACCTCCAAATCACTCTTCAGATCGCCACTGCCTTCATGAAGTGGTCATCAAGTGTTGTTGCCAATCAGCTAGACGATCTGTCTTCGATCGTTTGAACTATGATCCAACTCCTGAAACTATAACAGAAGATGAAACGAGCCGTTATATGCTTCTGCTAACATGACTTCTCAAGGCACTGGGGGTGAAAAATGTCCAAGACGTAATGCATCCCGTAATCCCAGTCAGCAATACTTAGATCGGATTCATGCATCCAGTGAAGGGATTTTTCAATACACCCGATCAAGAATTCGAAATTTGAACCAAGGTGTCTTTAATCAAGAAGATCTCCCCATCACTCATCTAGGAGAGGACTATTTATCCGAGTTTGATGCAGATAGTAAAAGTTCTGAACAAACTATCTCATCAATAGCAGCTAGAGAAGTGACGGCATATGCTATTACAGAAGATCAAGACACTTCTAATTCGGCTAGTCAAGAACAACAAATTGTTGCACTAGAAGACAAGCTGAAGACCATGGCTGAGATGGTCGCAAGTATGCATACTATAATCGTGGCTCAACATATAGTACCACCGATTATAAACCCTGCTACAAATCCAGAGCTTATAGCTTCTTCTGTACCTATCAATCAGTCTGGGGGTACCACCTCCTCAGGTTGCTTCTGTACCAATTCAAGCTGATCCCAGTCAGTCTGGTACTGGAGGTGGTAGTTACCACGCTGTTCCTCCTTCCAATAATTCTAATCAGCCCATCAATTCCCAAACATCAGAGATGGTAATGAGGCTGTGAAACTCTTACGCACTCAGTTTGAGGCCTTCAAGCAGAAGGATGGCCTGCAAAGACTTGGCATAAAGCAACCGTACCCTATATAATGGAAGGAGGTTCCATTCCCTCCTAAATACAAGCTTCCAACCATTATGCTGTTTGATGGCAGCACCTCTCCAAGTCAGTCCATAAATCACTTTAAAGTAATGACTGACCAATTACAACCAAATGATGCTCTTCTTACCAGAGTATTCGTCGGTTGTTTAGCCAGTACAGCATACAACTGGTATCGTAGTTTGCCAGATGGCTGCATAACTTTTTTGCTAGTTTCAAGCAGATGTTCTTGGAACGATTCTATGAGAGAGTCAACGATATGACAATGTCTTCCCTCATTAAGATCAAACAAAGACACAATGAATCCATAGAGAGTTTCATTGAAAGATTTTGTCGAGAGGCACTTAAAATGCCTTTAGGAACTCCATCTGTTGTAACGATAGACACCTACAAATCAAACTTGTTGCCTATTATCAGTAAGTGGACGAGATCTACACAATTTCAGGATTGGCCTTCTTTCATTGTGAATGCCAAGGCGGCAGAAGTCAGTGCCGAAAAGTTCAAACAATTAGGAGTTTAAATGACTCATTCGAACCAAGATGAACATTCTACACCCGGGATAATAATCGCCAGAATAACCGCAAGGGTAAAGAAACATTGGCTATCAATCTCAAGGGCAAGGAGTCATTGGCTGTTAATGTTTCCAGACAGCACCTACTCCATTAGCACCACCACAGAAAATACCTCGTCCAAAAGAAGAGTATTCTTTCGACGAAGATGATACTTTGAGCATCTTCGATTGCTTGATCAAAAGCAATAAGCTTCAATTTCCAGAGGCAAAATGGCCAGAAGAAGTGGGTAAAATTGATCACCCTAAATACCGTATTTATCACAGATTTATAGGGCATCCAACCAGAGCATGCTACTGCTTAAAGGCAAAATCCAGGAGTTGGTTAACTCTGGGGTAATTACTCTGCAGCAGGATGAGAAGACTGTGACAGCTAATGTTGTCTCTGTACAGTTTGGTGACTTTCCACCACAACTTGTACAAGATGGTGTTATCCCCATTCCAAGGACTACTCTCGAGATCGTGAATCTTCCACCTCCTCAAAATAAAGGTCTTGTTCCACTATCAACCGACAGAGGAAAGATTATGTGGATTTACCCAGATCTGGTAGCAGATTTCGAAACACCTTCCTCTTTTAAGCAAAAGAAGCACTCCAAAACTAAATCCAAGAACTGCAACATGGTATCTTTTGAACCAGTAGCAGAAGAAATTCTAATTGGTACTAGATCTGGGAAACCCTACCTTCGGGAATACTTCGAAACTCAAGAGAATTCTGCCTTATCTCCTAATGATCCTCCTACATCATCTTCTTATGCTGAGAATATACCATTTATATCTCTGCCAGTGGTTGAACCAATCCTCCTAAACCGACATCAACAGACAAAAGAAAACAACCTGTTCGTTTTATAACACTGAAGAAGTCCTCATCTTGTGGACTCGAAAAGCTATATAATTTTGATATATTAGCTCAATTAGCCAATACTCAACAAGAATGTCAATCTTTGAACTCTTACGTCTCTCAAAAGAAACTCGAGAGACGTTAAGTGAAGCTTTGATGCAGGCTGATGCTTGTCTTACTCTTCTCAAGAAGCCTGAAAAGAGCCAGTCAGCTGTGCACATTGCCATAGTGTGTTTGAGTTAATGCCCAATATCTTTTACACAAGATGACATGTTGTTAGAAGACAATCGTCATGATCGTCCTTTCTATTTCACAGGGTATGTGGACACCATAAAAGTCGATCGTATTCTGATTGATCCAGGGTCTGCTCTTAGTATCATGTCGAAGTCTTTGCTAGATGCTTTGAAGATCCCGGTGCATAACCTGTCTACAACCATCACTACCATTTTGGAGTTCAATCAAGGAAGAAGTGAACCTTTAGGGAAGATACGCCTAAAACTTCAAATTGGCAATCTTCGTACAAAGGTGACTTTCTATTTAATTGACAATCATGGCTCATACAATGCTTTATTAGGAAGACCATTCTTCCATGAACACAATATTGTACCTTCTACTCTCTACCAATGTTTCAAATATGTGGATGGTAATGGAGAAGTCCAAAAAGAGGTTGCAGATCTGAATCCTTTCAAAGGAGTTGAAGCATACTGCAATGATTCTCGCATGTACAAGGAGGAATTCATGAAGGTGGTTCTGGCAATAGACACAGAAGAAGAACAGAAGTGCATACCAAATGATAGTCTGGTGATCCCTGTCAAAGGGCGTACTTCCTGTCCTCAGTCTTCCAAACCACTGACTATCTATCTTCCTTCCCATGAGAAGCAGCTTCTGGTGATAGTCAGAAACAAAGGGAGCTTACCTCTTCTGAGCCGCTTATAATCAACCTTCGTCGTAAAAAGCCCCCTCCTCTTCTCGTTTCTTCTCCCCTCTTTTCATCAATCTGACTAAGCCTGCTAAGGCTAAAGTTCCTGTTGTAAATGATGGTATAAAAATCAATAAAGTATCTCCTTTGCAGTATACTGATGTCTCTTACTATACTCAATGTTACTTGGATATGCTAGATAGCTTTAAACCACTTACAATAAAAGTCGTATTATCTCTACAAATGTGGTATCTTTGGATTCAATACAAGAGTCGTACTTCTTAGTACCGTCTCGAAAGAAAGATGAAAGGCCTATATTCTTCAACAAAAGAGGAACAAAAAGTCATGCTCTATAATGATAATAGAGATAATACAAGAAGGCTATAATTACGTCGCTATAGTCCACAATCCAAAGCAATCATCCGTAAAATGGGCTATGATTTCAGAACAGGCCTCAACAACGGTAAAGAAAGATGAACTCCTATTCGTATTTCTTTTCCAAAAGGAAAATCACAATAATACCACAGTAAAACGAAGCGGGGACTAGGTTATGCCTCACCACTTCCAACTCCAGAACCTTCTGAATCTGATAAAGAAGAACGATCTAACTCTTCTGATTCTATCTCATGGATTCTGATACCAGCATTGGTTATGTTCATAGAGGATGATAGTATCTTCTAACATGGTGTTTGCCGAATTCTCGGAAGATGATGAAGATGACATTGAAGAAGCTCCTGAAGTGGACCCTTGGGCACAAAGGATGGACAATCAGTGGGAACTTCGTTTTGAACAACGAGAACCACCTACTGAGGATCACTAGTCCAAATCGATATTAGAGAGAAGGGCATATCACGACCAAGCTTCATTAGCAAAAATCTTTTAAAGGATGATAAACAAGAATTAATTCACCTTATTCGTGAATATATTGATGTCTTCGCCTAGAGTTATGAAGATATGCAGGATTAGATCCTCAAGTTGCAACTCACAAACTTAATATCTTGCCGAATGCAAGCCGGTCAAATAACAACAATGACGATTCAAACCTGAAATGATGGATGCAATTGATGATAAAGTCAAAAAGTTTATAGCTTATGGTTTTATCAGAGAAGAGCAGCATCCTGACTGGATAGCCAACGTTGTACCAGTTTTGAAGAAGACCGAAAAAGTTCGAGTTTGTATTGACTTTCGGGATCTCAATGATGCTTGCCCTAAAGATGAATTCTCTCTCCCAATTACTGATGTTATGATCGATAATACATGTGGATTCGAACGAATTTCTTTCATGGATGGGTTTTTCAGATATAATCAAATTCGGATGAACCCTGAAGATGAAAAACATACTTCGTTTCGTACTCCTCGTAGAGTGTACTGTTATACAGTTATGCCATTTGGTCTTAAGAATGCAGGTGCAACTTACCAGCGAGCCATGAGTACTATCTTTCGAGATCATCTGCAAAAGACTGTCAAATGCTATGTTGACGATATTACTGTCAAAAGTCGTTAAAGGAAGATCACATTCAAGTTTTAAGAACTATTTTCAATCTAATACGCCAGCATCTTTCCCTCGGAAAAAAGTGACTGTTTATTCATTCACTTTCTTTGACTTACCATTCATTGGACGTTCATTATCTCTTATTTTAAATAATATGAATTCACATCCTCCACACCTCTGAATTTTGATTATTTCAGCAACTTGTCACGCCCTTATTACCTCTGGTAAAGTTGTCTACTGAAATAACATATTATTAAACTTTATATTCTGCCACGTCCATATTACCTCTGAGCAGATATAATAATATTGTCATTTTCTAAATCAAGAAATATATCATGTCCAGTACCTCTGAATATATTTTCTATTCTATTACTTATATCTATAACAAGATATGCAACAAGTGATGGAACCACATAAAAAGTCTTCATTATTTCTTTTTGCAAGAAAAGATAAAGAGTACATTATAATAAAGAGGGAGACAATAAAATTTGCTCATTTTACTCTAAAGGATAGGTGATAAGTTCTGTAATTTGTTTCTTCAGAACTTGAATTCTTTCGTCACGAGAACCTAGCACTCTCTGTCTAGCTTCAACTCTTCCTGATTCAGGATCAAAAGGTTGTAGAGCAGTTGTCTGGCGTCTTAACTTTTCATTCTAAAGACGTTCAAATTCTTCTTTTTGATGCTTCAAAGACTCCACTTGAGTAACAGCTGCTTGATGTAACTGGTTTTCTTGTTCTAAACTTTGCTTAACAGTTTGAAGTTCTGCTTGAAGCTGAGCAATTTTAGCCTCTAAATCAGCAGCCTTTTTCTCTTCCTCTGTAGCCTTAGTCTTGTGACTCTCGACAATAACAGCTGTATCAGAGATTTGGATGTCTAACTCGAAAGATTGTCTAGTGACAGCCAACAAAAATGCTTCGAAATTGGCTTTACTAATTGCCGCTTCTCGAGCCATAGTTTCATATTCCATGTCTACTAACTGCTCGATGTCTCCTTTCTTTATCTCCTTATAAGCTTTAATCGAGCTCTCCAACTCATCCAAAATATGTTTAAAAAATGTAGCCTGACCATCGTCTCCTTGGCTTTGAATACCTCCAATCAAAAATATAGAGGGAGTTCTGATAGTGCTGAAAGGGACATCCTCTCTTTCCATCACTCTATAAACTAGGGTTCCAGAGATGTAAAAAAGACCCTCGTAAAGGAGGCCACCACAAACTTGCTGGTGGCTGTGGCTCCTGGAGTGGCTACTATGTCTGCAAGAATTTTCACAGTTTCAGCAGGTGGAGGCACTTCATCCGGAGCACTAATATGAGAAGTGTAAAACCCCTAAATTTCTACTATATTTTTTTTAAATTTTTGGTACTGATTTAAAATTTTGTATTGTACGTCGCATAATCGTATTTTACGTCGCACGCGAGATTCATTTTCGTAACTGCTCGACGAGTGCGAATATGTGCTAGCGTACATATGTTGTTAAAAACATTTTTCCATTCTATAGTTTCAAAATAATATATAGTAATTATTTTTAATTAATTAAGATTGTGAAAAGCACCGCAGCGAGTTTCAAAAAAAAAATATTTGATTTTATTATTATAAATAGGCGAATTTATTTTATTGGCGATTTAGAAAACTATGTTTCATAAAAATACTTTCTTCTCATGCAAATACGTAAGATGTAATTTATGTGTCAACAAATTTTTTGAATTTATTTTATTAATTTTAACTTACTAAAAAGGTATTTCAAATAGTATAGTAATTATTATCGTTTTTGAAATGTATTTATATTAATATTTTATTATTTAAAAAGGATATTTAAAAATATTATTATTTTGAAATTAATATTATAAGTATTTTTAGAAATATATTTTGTAAATAAATATGGCAATTTAAATATTGATTTGACTTATTTTAAATAGTTTAAAATAAAGGATGAAGATTTATCTATGTTGGAATTATTTGGATTTGATTTTGATAGGATTGATTGGTTTAAATTAAATGAGTAAATTATCTAAGGGGATTTAAAATCCCCACAATCTCTATCCAACTGGGAATTCCCACATCCTATAAATAGGCAGGTACTCTTCCAGATTTTTTACCACAACCCACATATTGTGCATCGTGTCTGTGCCTCCCATCCACTATATGTTTCCCGTTACAAATACAGAAAATTATGTGACATCCACCCGGTCGTGTCAGACACTCCCGATACGGCGACTTTCAACAATCTAATCCTACGACAACCGCCGAAAATCTATGGCAACCGCCATCACCCAACCCGAACTCCCTGATCCCCATCATCCCTCGCCCATCGATTTCCCGCTGCGGTCGACCTCCACCGCCGACCGCCACGGACGACCCCTAACCCACTGCTACCGTCGTCGCCATCACCTCCAGAGCAGACCCACCACCAAAACCCCTATCCCCTGCTTTCCGGCCACCACCACAGCCGAACAACCACCCTCTTCGTCATCACCACCACCTCCATCTCTGTGTCCGGCCACCCTCTCGCCAGGACACCGCGTCCAAACCAGAACCCAGCACACCAAAAGAGAAAGAAAAAAAAAATATAATACCACCATCCCCGCCACTTACCTCCACCCATAGCCTCGACTCCGCCGCCGGACAACTCCGCGACCGCCGCCTCTTCGTTCCAGCCCGGCACTCCGCCTCCCCTCTTCTCCAGTCGCTCCGCCCTCTGCGACCGCTCCGGACGCCGCCGTCCACCCTGGGCTTCAGCGCCGCACGAGAACCCAGCCTTCCGCCCGGCGCTGTCGTCGGAGCCACATCTGCCGGAGCCGTGCCCATCGCCTCCCGCTCCTCCACCAGGGCCGCGCGGGGCGGCCGGCAAACTCCATCACCACCGCCGTGCGCCTGCCTCTGCTTCTCCCGACCCTGAGCGCCGCCGCATCCCGGCATCCTCCGCCGCGGAGTGAGCGCACGCCTCCACCAGCGCGCCCGAAACCCCGGCACCCCCTGCTTGCCGTAGCCGTACACCACCCAGGGCCGGCCGCGCACCCATGCCGACCGCCTCCAGCACTTTCGCTCCCCCGAACGGCGGCGCCAATCGCCGCCTAAGTCGAACTCTGGTAAGCCCCTTTCTAAATCTCCCTCTTTCTTATTCTCTCTCTTCGGTTAAGAAATTGGGAATAGGGTTTTGTTTAAGAATTTTGTTATTATATAGTCATTATCATTATTATTAATATAATAATTATTATTAGTTTTAATATTATTATTACTGTTATCATTATTATCATTATTCTTATTATTATTATTATTATTATATTATTATTATTATTATTATCATTACTTTATTTTTTATATATATTATTATTAGTATTAGTATTAATTACTATTTTCATATTAGTAATATTTCTAGTATTATTTAATATAGCTATATTATTAGGATTTATTTGGGAACTATTTACTAATATAATATATTTGTGAAAAACACCTTACAGATTTAACCCTATATATATATATATATATATATATATATATATATATATATATATATATATATATATATATATATATATATATATATTTCAAAACATAGTCTAAGCCTTAAGAAAAATTCCTAGATTAATTAATATTTACAAAAAAAGAATGTTTTGCCTAAAATATGATTTTTAAATTATTATGTATAAATTATTTTCTACTGTTTACGTAAAAATTACTCTAAAATTTTTTAAATAATGTTGATGATTTCTAAAGTAGTAGGAGTATGTATTCTCCACAAAACTCTCATTGATCATTACTAATTCCATTCTTCCCAAATTCTGACTAATGACATATTCATATTTCCTCGTGACTCTCGGACCATTACACATCGAACATAGTAACTGGACAAACAGGACTTGATAGAACACCGACGTCACGCCAGGCGACACCAGGCAAGATACCTTGCCTTTACTACTTAAATTTCCTGCTCAATACCATGCATGTTGTGTTTATTTTCAAGTTGTTTCTTTCTAAATTATATATAGATGCAAATTACAATATTTTATAAAATTGGCTTAGAGTTAAGGGACTACCGTCAAATTTAGTGTGTCTCATTGACTTGTCACGATTATACACGAGTTGTGTGTGAGAGTTGTGAGTATCATATAGAGGTCACTTGCGTGTAGGCTGATCCCCCGTGCGCATGCGTTAAGATATAACTGCTAATAGATTGTGTAGAAGACTTTGGCAGTTATTAAGGATTAAACAGTGTCGTGGAGTCGACACATGTATAGTATCATGGGGAGGGAAAGACAGTTATTAGCGTAGGAGCTACATGTTCAGTACACATATAGATTTGGACCGATAGTGTCTCGGATGAGCGCTACTTACTGCCCCGGGGCCGATAGTTCTCGTATGAGAACTACTTTCTGTCCATAGTCGATAGTGCCTCTTATGAGCGCTACCTACTACTACTCTCTCTCCATCTATGCTGAACACCTAAGCTCCTGCGCAGAACGTTGTCTTCTCAAAGTGTATATCACATAGAATGGTTAGGAACCTTACGCATGTATATTTCTATTGAGCTCTTACTATTCAGTTTATGGCATGATATTATGTGTCTTGTTACGTCCCTCTGAGGACCTGGTGATCTCTCCAGGTGTGCGTTTCGTGATTTCTTGCAGGTGCTCTAGCTAAGGCCATTCCTTCCTTCATGATGACTGCTTTTGGACTTGTCATTGCTTCGCTCGACCAATTACTTTCTTTGTATATTTCTTCTCTATTTAAATTAGTTGGTAGTGGACTTTGTCTCCGCCCAACGATTGTATCATAAATATTCAAGTTGATTTCTATATTATTATTCCTTTCATTGTGGATGAGATTTAGTTGTCTTGGATTACTACATTTACAGCTTATATATACATACGAGGTCCATGTATTTTGTATGTATACAGCTGGCATGTCTACGTACTTGGTCCTACGTATTTTGGGACTGAGGCGTGACATGTTTTTGGTGGCCCATGCAGGTCCAGTTGTCACTTCGGTTACGTAATTATACCGATGTGGGCCTGCAATATAGGATTAGAATCTAGGAATCTCATCCACCTACTTGACATCCTTTCTTGACTTCAAATTTCGAACTCTCGTTCGACCTCATTGAATTGTATCTTGCTTGACTCCTTCTACCGTAAATTTCTTAGTTTCGTGTTTAGTAAGATGACATACTAGTATATGCCCTAGGTTAAACACATGGTTAGAGGGATTGCATTGACAATTAATGTGCATTGAGATTTTATTTTTAGTTATAAGGGCAGTTATTTTCCTAGAAATAAGATATTAAGGATTAGTTAATCCCAAGTTGGGTAGTAGCATATTACCGCTTCCAAAAGGTAGTTGGAATTTTATTTTGATATTACAAGATGATATACACAAGAGGATAGCTAGACCAAGAAAAAATTAATTTGATTTGCGTTCTATTTTTGAAGGTCATTGAGCATTTATGATTTAATCGAGTTATAGCTATACATCTTTTGGAATGATATAAATTTGATTTGGAAAAGGATCCTAAAATTTTAAATGTGGAATTATGATTTATGATTGACCAAAATTTGAGGATGATTGGTAAATATTGGTAAAATGTTTTTGAATTAAATTATGTCATATGATCTATGAGTTATAAAGTTATTTAGATTTCGAGTTTAAAGCCTTGATTATGGATATTTTAAATTTTGGTAAAATGATGATAAATTTATTTATTCGCTTTGCGAATTACGAGGATTGTTCGAGATTGACTAGAGATTTAAAATTTTGATTAAAGTTGACAGTTTAAGATAATTGAAATTTTGGCGAAGTATCTTGGAAATTTTATTGAGAAATTTCGAGGAACTTAAATTTTAGATTAGATCATATATTGGTAGAGGACCAAGAAGCAAGGAAGGTCACCCTAGTGAGATAGAAGTATTGTACATTAGATTGCCATGCCACCTATGATTATGATATGGCATATACACAAGTATAGTTAGTCATCGACCAAACCGATGAACATATCTTTTGACTTACTCGACCTTCCCTCAATTCTAGATTTTTTGTCATGACCATCTAATCATTTGAAACTTGAGAAATATTAGATTGTTCCTTGATCATACACCATCTAAGTGGCTATTATATCCCTAGAAACTGTACTCCTAATTTATTTTACCTTGATTTGTTAGAATCTAAGTTATCTTTTTCATGCTTTAGCTCGACATTTATTTGGTTCGTTAATCATTATCTCATTAACTCCCACTTTCTACTTTAAGTTCTTTGGTGTCCCTATCGTGACTTTGATATTTGGAGCACAATACTAGACTTTTTCTTCCCACAAATTTCACAAACAAGACCTACACGAGTCCACCTTCATGTAGGTATATCACGTGCCCCTAAAAACGTCTCCTTGTACTCTAATTTCATATTGCGACTTTCGGGTCAAAATGACTGGACTCAAATCCCTACCGTGAAACCAATATACATTAAACTATAGATGAGACTCGACCTCGACTCCATTCTTTCGACCCGATATACGATTTTGCTCTACTTAATTCCTTACATGCTTAAATCTTGATTGCTGGACCTATCACACCATTAGTTTAATTCTTGTAAGTTGAGGAGAATACCTCACGACCTAACCAACACTTTGTGGACCACATTGATAGGTTCACTTGGACCATAGAATTTAGTAGACCTAACTTATCTAGTCAACCAAACCGACTGCATAGGCCCAAATTTTGGGCGAAACTTAGATTTTATAAGATCTTAGACTAATTGATTTCTTTCATCATTACCCTTTACTTATTATTTATTTACCTATGATGCTAAAATAGCT
>JANAVB010010639.1:0-40000 GCA_029216955.1 Iris pallida
TCCAGGATTAATAATGTTTCAAAAATATAATTTTTCTAAATTAACAATTAATAATAATTTACGATAATAATTAGCTAATTAAATTATTTAATTAATTAACTAAAAAATGAAGTCTTGGGAACGAGTTCAGGTCTGGGTTAACCAAAACAAAAATCCATGATTATTTATTTTAAAATTAGTAATTTTCTATTTAGCTATTAATACTAATCTGACAAAATATTAATTTAGCAAACACAAAAAATTAAATAATTAGAAAAATAACAAAACCGAATTTACAGGTTTCATACCCTATTTAAATATTATAAATATCATTATTAGTTTATATTCAATGATATTTGCCCTTGTACATTTTGGGACTAGTAGACTGTACAAATGATATATATACCATTATTGGTTTATTAAATTTCGTTATTATTATTATTATTATTTATTGTGATTGTTATTTAATATTATTATTTTATTGGTTATATTATTTTATTGTCTAATAAATATAACGTTTATGTGTATATTAATATATACGATGTACGTGTATATTTGTATGTATATATAAATATATTATATTGTATCATATGTATTTGTATGTATATATTGTTGGCATATTTATTTTGATATATTAACAGCATCTTCGTAGTTTAGTTTTTTGTGTCTTCAGATTCATATCTTCTCAGAAGCTCTACTACATAAATTCTTTCCGTTCAAGTGCTACCATCCTTTGCATCGAAGACTGAAGCAGATACCGGCGCTCCTTGCATAAGACGGCTTACTCCTGCTTAGAGTCTTCGTGTCTGTACAAAGTCTAGGTATATCTGTAAACACTTAAGGACGGATGACAAGTAAAAGCACAAGTCAAAAATCAATTACTTACAGAGCGGCATGCTCCGGCATACCGACGGTATACCATTCTTATAGTCCACAAAACTTGCTGTGATAAATAGTCGACATACCGACGGTATGCTCCGACATACCGGCGGTATACCGTTTTTATCGTCACAAAACTTGCTGTGATAAATAGTCGGCATACCGACGGTATGCTCCGGCATACCGGCGGTATACCATTTTTTCGTCCCAAAACTTGCTGTGACAAATTGTCGGCATACCGACGGTATGCTTTAGCATACCGGCGGTATACCGTTTTGTGGACCACAAAACGGTCTGTGAGAAAACGTCGGCATACCGACGATATGCTCCGGCATACCGGCGGTATACCGTTTTGTTTGCCTAAAAAATGTTCTGTGACAAAACGTCGGTATACCGACGGTATGTCGCGGCATACTGACGGTATACTGGATTATAAATATTTGATTTTTGAATTACTCTGACTAGCATTAATGGCCGAATTTAATGCTCTCAAACGGTCATTAATATGACCATTACTATTTGGTCGGTATACCGACGGTATGCCGCTGTATACCGACGGTATGCCGGTCTGCCTGTATCCAGAGCATTAAATGCCACCTACTCTTGGTTTCTCTATAAATGAAAGCTTTCTCTCTCATGAGGCTCTTTCCAACTCTTGCCATAAATTTTCAAACTACTAGGAGCTCCACCATTAATACTTTACCAAGCTTTTAATTGTCATCCTCTCCCAAAGTGCTAGAGTATTTAAGAGTTATAATATTCGATCTTCACGTTTTAGAAGATCAACAAGTTCTCTTCTCATTTGTTTGAAGTTGGCGAGCCTTCGTAAGAAAACTCGTGTGTTGAAGTTAGCGAGTCTTCGGATCCAAACTCGTGTTGAAGTTGGCGAGTTCTTCGGATCCAAACTCGTGTGTACTATTTGATTAAATAGTGGATTTAAGCCGGAGAGAGTTTCGGGACTGGATTGCCTCAAGCGAGGATACCAGGATACATCTTGTGTTTGATCTTCTCACTCTTTACTTTTATTTGTCATATATTGCTTCTGTTGCACTAGTTATTTTTTATTTCCCTATTCACCCCCCTTTAGGGTTCTATAATTGGTATCAGAGCTTTGTTCTTTTGATTTGGATTTACACCCTTTGAGTGATCCATGGCCTCTAACCCTAGTATCAACACCTTCCACAATGAGGGACACTCCACAAATAGGCCTCCCCTATTTGGTGGAACCAACTATAACTACTGGAAGATTAGGATGAGCATTTATCTGAAGTCCATAGATTTCGATTTATGGGATTGTGTGATAAATGGTCTTCCTACTCCTTCCAGAGTTATTGAGGATATTGCTTCTGACACCTTTAGGGACACACTTACTGAAAACACCAAAAAGCTTGCGAGTCGAGATACCAAGGCAATGAACGCTCTTTATTGTGCTCTCGACAGTAGTAAATTCAACCGAATCTCTACTTGCAAGACTTCCAATGAGATTTGGAAGTTACTTGAAGTCACACACGAGGGTACTTTACAAGTGAAGGAATCCAAGATTAGTAGACTTACGCAAGAATATGAGTCCTTTAAGATGAAGCATGATGAATCTATTACTTGCATGTTTACTCGTTTTGGTGATATTATTAATCCTCTCTCTTCTCATGGTAAGGAATATCCTGCTAATAAAAAGATCAGAAAAATTCTTAGAGGATTGACGAAAGTTTAGAGTCCAAAAGCTACCGCAATCATTGAGGAGAATGACCTGACAGTCATGAACCTTGAGACCCTCATAGGTAAGCTAATGACTCATGAACTCGATATGAAGGATCAAAAGGAATCCTCCATACAAGAGAAGGAGAAGGAGAAGACCAAAGAGAAGGAGAAATCTCTTGCTCTCAAAGCTACAAAGTCCTACTCCAAAGATCGCTCCGACGACAATGAGTCGAACGACGATGAAGAAATAGGTCCCACAGCTAAGCACTTCCGGAAGTTCCTCAAATTTAACAAGGCCAACCGCTTCAGACGGGACAATGAGGAAGATCCGACGTGTTATCAATGCAGAAGACCCGGACACATCAAGAGGGACTGTCCAATGATAAGAAAAGACTCAAGCAAGTACGAGAAGCCTAGCAAGGGAAGCTCGTCCTCCAGGAAATTCGCCAACACAAGCATTTGGTATGAGAGTGACGCAAGCGACTCCGACAACGACAAAGAGTGCAAACACAATGCCAACGTTTGTCTCATGGCAACCGATGAGGTACTTGATGATCTCTCCTTAAATACTCTTACTTATGATGATTTGGAGAAAGCTATTCTTGAATTGCATGAAGAGCACAAAGGTGTTAGGAATAAATATAAGAAATCTCTTAAAGAGGTTGATGCTCTTCAACTTGAAGTAGAAAGACTCTCAAACATCATTTTTGATGTAAAGGGAAAATCTTCTGCTTCTGACACGGATGAGATAGAGTCTTTGCGACTCAAGTTTCAAGAATCTCTTGACACCATCAAGAAAAAGGATGATGAGATTCAATCCATGAGAAGAGCTTATGAATTTGCTATGCATAAAGTTCAAGATGCTAATAGAAGAGAATATGATACTTCTATTAAGTATAATGATCTTCTTGTACAGAGTAAGAAATTAGGAAATAAGAACACTACTCACATGCATACTCCAAGACACCTCCACACTCATCACAATGCTAGGCATACTTCTTACATGAACACTACACACAAATCCTTTTCTAACACAAGAAAAGGACCATTTGTTAAGAAAAATACTTCGCATCATGCTTTTTATTATCATCATCATAATAATAATGTTAGAGCTCCTCGTACTAGAGATTCACATATGCATGATTCTCACATATCTTCTTCTAAATCTTCTATGATTTGCAATTACTGTGGCTTGCTTGGACATACGACCAATTATTGTCATACAAGGAAATTTGTTGATAAGAAAGTTTTTATGTGGGTTCCTAAGACTACTCAAGGACCCATAAGATCATGGGTACCAAAATGTTCATCTTCAACTTATGTTGTAGGTGAAGAGTCCTTCTCATGCTAGAAGCAAGTGGATTCTCGATAGCGGCTGTTCACGGCACATGACCGGGGATGCTTCATTATTTATAATGCTATCGATGAAGAAGGAAGGACACCTCTCTTTTGGTAACAATCTTAAAGGTCACATTATAGAAAATGGTAATATAGGTTCCCCTCCTTATCCTTGTATTAAAAATGTGTGTCTTGTTACTAATCTTAAACACAATCTTCTTAGTATTAGTCATCTTACCGATAATGGTTATGATATCAAGTTTGTTAAGCTCAAATGCTTCATTTCTGATAGCTCTAGTGGATCTATTGTTTATGAAGGCATTAGAGAAAACAATATCTATGTTTTATATCTTGTTGAAGACACTAACAATGACAGGTGCTTAGTTGCTAAGAACTATGAGAGTTAGCTTTGGCACATGAGGCTCGGATACGCCAACATGGATACCATCTCTCGTCTTGCTACCAAGAAGCTCGTAAGAGGACTCCCAAGTATCCCGTTCAAAAAGGATATGGTGTGTGAAGAATACGAGAAGAGTAAGTTAACAAAGTCATCTTTCAAATCAATCAACTCTGTGAGTACTTCTAGACCTCTTCAACTTATTCATATGGATCTTTTTGGTCCTAGTAGTGTTGCTAGCCTGGGAGGCAAGCTTTATGCTTTTGTTTTGGTTGATGATTTTTCGAGATTTACTTGGGTTATTTTTCTTACTTGCAAAAGTGATACTTTTCGTGAATTTGTTGCTTTTTGTAAACGTGTTCAAAATGAGAAAGGTTTTTCTATTAACAAGATTAGAAGTGATCATAGAGGAGAATTTGATAATGCCGATTTCAAAAGATTTTGTGAAAAGAATGGTTTTGGACATGATTTTGCTTGTCCACGAACTCCTCAACAAAATAGTGTTGTGGAGAGAAAGAATAGAACCCTTGGCGATATGGCCCGGGTTATGTTAAACCAATATAAGCTCCCCCAATATTTTTGGGCGGAAGTCGTTAATACGGCATGTCATGTTATAAATAGGGTCTTGATTAGACCTATTTCCAAGAAGACTCCTTATGAGCTTTGGTTTGACAAAATTACCTCTATTGAATATTTTAAAGTTTTTGGTTGTAATTGTTTTATTTTGAATACCAAGGATAACCTAGGCAAGTTTGAAGAAAAAGCCTATGAAAGAATATTCCTTGGATACTCTACTCATAGTAAAGGTTTTCGTGTTTTTAATAAAAGAAGTATTGTTGTCGAAGAGTCAATCGATGTCTCTTTTAATAAACTTAACTCTTCTACATTCTCCTCTTTCGAGGATATTGATGACATCTCGTTTGGGTTGGAGAACTCCTCTATTGAAGATCATCCTTCTTCATCTAACAATGAAGTTGTGACTCCAACAAAAGAGTCTCCTCCTCTCGAGACTCCTCAAAAGGATCTCCCAAAAGAATGAAGATTTGTCACCAATCATCCTAAGAAACTTATCATTGGGGATCCTTACTCCAATGTTAGCACTAGATCCTCCACTCGTGATCTTTGTGCCAACGTGGCTTTTATCTCTCAAATAGAGCCTAAAAATGTTAATGATGCTTTTCTTGATGAATTTTGGATGATAGTAATGCAAGAGGAGTTAAATCAATTTGAGCGAAACAAGGTTTGGGAACTTGTCCCAAAACCTAGCAATCACCCTGTCATTGGAACAAAATGGGTATTTCGAAACAAACTTAATGAAGATGGGTTAGTGAATTGTAACAAGGCCCGATTGGTTGCTCAAGGCTATAACCAAGAGGAAGGCATTGACTACGACGAAACCTATGCTCTGGTTGCACGTCTTGAATCCATTCGTATGCTTTGTGCCTTTGCTTGTTTTAATGACTTTAAGCTATTTCAAATGGATGTTAAGAGTGATTTTTTGAATGGTATTATTAAAGAGGAAGTTTATGTTAAACAACCTCCTGGCTTTGAAGATTTTCAGTTTCCTAATCATGTGTTCAAACTCCACAAAGCCCTTTATGGCCTCAAACAAGCTCCCCGTGCTTGGTATGAGCGCCTTAGCTCCTTTCTTGTTTCACACAATTTTTCAAAGGGGAAAGTCGACACAACACTTTTTATTAAATTCCATAATGGCACTCTCTTATTGGTTCAAATTTATGTCGATGACATTATTTTTGGTTCTACTAACAACACCCTTTGTGTAGAATTTGCTAAAGTTATGCAGGAAGAATTTGAAATGAGTATGATGGGTGAGCTATCATTCTTTTTGGGATTACAAATCAAACAAGGACCCAAAGGGACCTTCATCAATCAAGCAAAATATACAAAGGATCTCCTCAAGCGTTTCGAACTTGACTCATCCAAATCAATGAAGACTCCTATGGCAATAACGAAAAAGCTTGACCATGATGTAGATGGCACATCGGTTGACATCCGTAAGTATCGAGGTATGATTGGTAGTCTACTTTATCTCACTGCTAGCCGTCCTGATATCATGTTTAGTGTATGCCTTTGTGCACGGTATCAAGCAAATCCAAAGGAATCGCACTTATGTGCCGTAAAGCGTATTTTTCGATATCTTAAAGGTACCGTGAACATGGGCCTTTGGTATCCGAAATCTTCATCCTTTGAGCTTCACGGCTTCTCGGATGCAGATTTTACCGGATGCAAGATTGACCGAAAAAGTACTAGCGGCACATGCCAATTCCTTGAGAAATCATTGGTATCGTGGTTTAGTAAGAAACAAAATTCTGTTGCTCTTTCAACCACTGAGGCCGAATATATTGCGGTCGGTTGCTATTGTGCACAAATTCTTTGGATGTCACAAACACTTTTAGATTATGGCATTTCTCATTCTTGTACCCCTATTAAATGTGATAACACTAGCTCAATCAATCTCACGAAAAACCTGATTTGTCACTCACGCACGAAGCACATTAAAATTAGACACCATTTTCTTCGTGACCATCGATAAAAGGGAGATATTCGTCTTGAATTTATTGACACTACTTTTCAGCTAGCCGATATTTTCACCAAACCGCTCCCGGAAGATCGCTTCACCTTCCTTTGCCAAAAATTAGGCATTTTATCTTTTGACCCGTAAATCTTATTGGCCGACACACCGACGGTATACGGCGGTATACCGACGGCATGCCATTTTTTGATTCAGAATTCGGTTCTGTCTCAAAAATCGGCATACCGTCGGTATATGTCGGCATACCGACGGTGTGCCGGTTCGCGGCGGACAGCTTTTCAAATCCAGATTCGGACCCACCTTTCCTCTTTTCTCTCCCTATTCTTTTCAACCCTCATTTAATTCTTTCATATCCATCACATCCCTATTAATTACCCCTCTCATCTTTCCAATTCATTACTTCCAATCATATTTACTACCTATCTCTTCACATCACCCATTACTCCTCTTTTTACTCCCCTATCATCATTTCCAATCCACTATCTCTTCATATCCCCCATTACTTCTCTCTTTAACCGTTCCCTAACCCACCCCTTCCATTCCCAACTCCACAACCATTCACTTCCCTCCTTTCTTTTAAAAACCCTATCTTTTTTCTTTCTTCTTCATTATCTATCATTCTCTCATCCTCACCTAAACCCTAACTTCCTCCTCCAACTTTCCTCCATGGCCAATCCGAAGCGTCCCCGCTTCTCCTTCACCTTCTTCAATCCCTTCACTCCGGTGGCTCTCCCTCACGGGTATGATCAGCGGGTCTTTACCTCCTCCTTGGCGGCCGAGACTTGGTTTCAACACTTCGTTCATCATAATGCCATCAAGGGCCGTACAATCAATTGGAATCTCTTCCCCGACCACGTCTCTCTATTCGACGAGGCCGGACTATCTTGCCTCCTGCGGCGTCAGATTCCCATCTACCCTGCCGCCGTCCGTCTCTTTTACTGCAACTTGGTCCCGGACGACGAGCACGACGCCATACAGTCGATGGTCAACGATCGTCATTTCTGTCTCACGTCTCGAGACATCGACAATATCCTCGGCATCCCGGACAAAGGCAAAGCTTTGTCGTCCTTGGCTGCTCTTCACTCTTCGGCGGCGTCCCCCTTCGACGAGTTCTGCCACATCATTTGTAAGGGCCCCAACCCTCCTGCTATCCCGGCCCTTTCCGTACAGCTGGAGCCGTTTTACTACGAGCTCTATAGGATTGTATGCCACACACTCTTTCCTAAGGGCGGGAACTACGATGCCATTACCGACGACGCCCTGGTGTGCATGTACTACCTCTATGCAAGGAAGTCCTTCTCCTTCTCCATGACTCTCCTTCATGTCTTCAAACGTGTCATGCCAGTGGGAAAGCAGAACCTTTATTATGGCTCCTTCATCACTCTCCTTCTGGAAGCCAAGCAAGTCGATCTCTCCCTCTGCTCATCGGACGGCGTCCCTTCCTATCTCGCTGTTTCCCGTTCCGCTAGTGGTACCTCTACTTCGCATGCTTCTTCTTCCCAAGAGCCGCCTGCTTCCACTCCTGCTGCTCCCGCATCCACTCCTCCTGCCTCCGGCCGGTAAATGTCGCTGACTCAGTAGCACTTCGACATGCGTATGGCGCAGGCAGAGGAACAGATGCGGGCTCACACTCGTGGCCTTGGCAATCTGATTCAGTCCCGCTTCCATGACCAAGCATATTTTATTCAGCGCACTATTCAGGACCGGGACATGTTTCTGGATCTGAATCTTCAAGATCCAATGTACCAGGCTTCGCGCTTTTCCGATCCCAATGCCTACGGGTTCATGTACCCGGACAGGATTGATCCTTATGGCGCCTTTCAACAAGCTCAGGATGGTGGGGATGATCCGGCGGACGATTAGGGGTGGCTTCCTTTTGGTGATGGTATCGAATAATGAGTGTCTTAGTTTATTGTGTTTGTTTTTTATTCTGTCTTTTACGGTCCTTCGGGGACCTATGTGTGGTTGGTTCTAGTACTTTACAGTCCTGCGGGGACTTGGTTTGTGTCTTTCTCTTGTTGGTAAACTCTCATAGAGGAGAGTCTTTAAAGTTGTCTTATGTAGTATGAGTGTCGTGCATGTATTAATCTTTAACTTTTATATATCACTACATGCTTTTTATTCTATGCTCTTGTCCTTATTATTGCTATCTTTTATTTCTGTTTTTTTCCATCTTTGACTAAGTGACAAAGGGGGAGAAAACGTATTGAGGGGGAGTTGTCTACCTACGGGGGAGTTACTCCCTGAAGATGTTATCTCTCTATTTTGTCAATTATCAAAATGGGGAGATTGTTGGCACATTTATTTTGATATATTAACAGCATTTTCGTAGTTTAGTTTTTTGTGTCTTCAGATTCATATCTTCTCAGAAGCTCTACTACATAAAGTCTTTCCGTTCAAGTGCTACCATCCTTTGCATCGAAGACTGAAGCAGATACCGGCGCTCCTTGCATAAGACGGCTTCCTCCTGCTTAGAGTCTTCGTGTCTGTACAAAGTCTAGGTATATCTGTAAACACTTAAGGACGGATGACAAGTAAAAGCACAAGTCAAAAATCAATTACTTACAGAGCGGCATACCGGCGGCATGCTACGGCATACCGACGGTATACCGTTCTTATAGTCCACAAAACTTGCTGTGATAAATAGTCGGCAAACCGACGGTATGCTCCGGCATACTGGCGGTATACTGTTTTTATCGTCACAAAACTTGCTGTGATAAATAGTCAGCATATCGACGATATGCTCCGGCATACCGGCGGTATACAATTTTTATCGTCCCAAAACTTGCTGTGACAAATTGTCGGCATACCGACGGTATGCTCCGGCATACCAGCGGTATACCGTTTTATGGACCACAAAACGTTCTGTGAGAAAACGTCGACATACCGATGGTATGCTCCGGCATACCGGCGGTATACCGTTTTGTTTGCCTGAAAAACGTTCTGTGACAAAATGTCGGTATATCGACGGTATGCCGCGGCATACCGACGGTATACCGGGTTATAAATATTTGATTTTTGAATTACTCTGACTAGCATTAATGGCCGCATTTAATGCTCTCAAACGGTCATTAATATGACCGTTACTATTTGGTCGGTATACCGACGGTATGCCTGTCTGCCTGTATCAAGAGCATTAAATGCCACCCACTCTTGGTTTCTCTTTAAATGAAAGCTCTCTCTCTCATGAGGCTTTCACTAACTCTTGTCATAAATTTTCCAAACTACTAAGAGCTCCACCATTAATACTCTACCAAGGTTTTAATTGTCATCCTCTCCCAAAGTGCTAGAGTATTTAAGAGTTGTAATTTTCGATCTTCACGTTTTAGAAGATCAACAAGTTCTCTTCTCATTTGTTTGAAGTTGGCGAGCCTTCGTAAGAAAACTCGTGTGTTGAAGTTGGCGAGTCTTCGGATCCAAACTCGTATTGAAGTTGGCGAGTTCTTCGGATCCAAACTCGTGTGTACTATTTGATTAAATAGTGGATTTTAGCTGCAGAGAGTTCCAGGACTGGATTGTCTCAAGCGAAGATACCAGGATATATCTTGTGTTTGATCTTCTCACTCTTTACTTTTATTTGTCATATATTACTTCTGTTGCACTATTTATTTTTTATTGAAAAATTTTGAGTGGCATCCTACTTTTTTACCATATTTACGGTGCACCCCACACAATTACAATAATGTAACATACCCCCCACTTTTGACGAAAACCGTCCCCAACTCATGGTCAACTCCTTTGACCAATTTTTTTACCAAAATACCCCCGTCTTCTTCTCCGTGTCTCCCCATTTTTCGTTGGTGCTCCCCTCTCCGCCGTCGGCGTGCCTCCGCTCCCCGCCGCCGGCGTGCCTCCGCTCCCCGCCGCTGGCGTGCCTCCGCTCCCCCCTCCTCTCTCCGCACCCCGTCCTCTCTCCTCCCCATCACCACCACCACCATCACCAGCACCATCACCACCATAATCAAATGCTCTCAATAGTTCAAAATAATAATAACAACTCACTCTGGGATGAGAGCTCTGTAGCCCGTTCCTAGCTTCGCGATGGTCTGGGCGTGGTTCTTGACCTCGAAGTCGACGCCCCACCACTCCTGCAGCACTACGATCCCTGGGACTTTCTCCTCATCGACAACGTACGCATCGAAAGTCTGCAAAAAATTGAGAAATCAAATTATCTGGATTGCACAATTTTAACCTAGAATTAGAAGCCAAATCAACACAGAATGAAAGAGGTGGGAAGCTAACCTGATAAAAAATTGGAGGTTGCGACGAACGGGAGGGGGCGGGCGGCGCTGGAGGTCTTCGGCGCGATAGTCAGAGTAGGAGGAGAGAGGAGGAGGAGGGGTGGAGAGAGGAGGGGGGGTGCGGAGGCACGCCGGCGGTGGGGAGCGGAGGCACGCCGGCGGCGGGGAGGGGGGCAGCCACGAAAAATGGAGAGACACGGAGAAGAAGACGGGGTATTTTGGTCAAAAAAAATTGCTCAAAGGGGTTGACCGTGAGTTAGGGACGGTTTCCGTCAAAAGTGGAGGGTATGTTACATTATTGTAATTGTGTGGGGTGCACCGTAAATATGGTAAAAAAAGTGGGGTGCCACTCAAAATTTCTCTTTTTTATTTCCCTATTCACCCCCCTCTAGGGTTCTACATATATAAATATATATTAATGTATAAGTGTGTATATATATAAATATATTATATGTGTGTAATTAATATATATACATATATAAATAGATTATATAAATGTGCGTATGTGGGTATATATATATTTTTTTGGGTATATATATATATATATGTATAGAAGTATGTATACATATATATATATATATATATATATATATATATATATATATATATATATATATATATTTATATGTGTATATATATATATATATATATATATATTTATTTATTTATTTAAAATATACATATATTTTAAATATACATATATTTAAAATATACATATATATATATATATATATATATATATATATATATATATATTTAAATATATATAAATAAATAAATAAATAAATATATATATATATATATATATATATATATATATATATATATATATATATATATATATATATTTATTTAAAATATATATATATATATATATATATATATATATATATATATATATATATATATATATTTTAAATAAATATATATATATATATATATATATATATATATATATATATATATATATATATATATATATATATATATATATAAATATATATATATTATTTGTAATAAAAAGAAAGGAATAAAAACCAAATAAACCAGATGAGCTTAGGAGCCCATCAGCTCAGCCTTAGGCCTGAGCAGGCTCAGCAGACCTCAGCCCATTCGGGCTAAGCCAGCCCAGGCTAGCAGCCCGGCCAGCTAGCCCCATGCCCATCCCAGTCCAGCAAGACCTGGCCTAGGAAAAAACCGAAGCTGGCAGACCCGAGAAAATTGTGCTCCCACGCGTTTACGCGTATAAAACAGAGAGAAAGAGATCGGGAGGAATTATCATCGAAACCACTCAAAACCCTAACGCCACCACAGCCTCCCCGACTGGATGACCCCTCTAGACCACCATGCGCGCCGCCACGACGTCGGACGACGCCGGAGCGCCGCCCCAGGGTCGGCCAAACGCTGGCCGCGCGCATGCATACGACAACCACAGCAGGGAAGGTGCCGAGTTCGCAGCATGTTTCCCGCCTCCTCGCTCCACGTTTTCTTGAGCCGTTTTCGTGGGTATGCCCCCAACTTATACAAGGTTAATTCTCTTCAAGTAGAAAGATTTATTTCGCTGTGTACACGACGAGAATCGAGGCCAAAGTGGCAGAAAAACCTGTTTAAAACAGGACAGAAACCCAGTCCTAACGTAGGTTTTGGAAGGCGATTCCTCGCCGATCCACCAACATTTTAGAACATCTACCTGAATAGGATTGTAGACAACCTATACGAGATTAAAACCTATTTGGTAGATCCAGATTTTATCAAGTATGTACAAAGATATTCGAATTTAAAAATCATCAAAAATCTGTTTTCAAAAATATAGAAAATAGAAAAATTGTTCCACACGACGTGCGTCCCGCCAAACCGGGCGACGTGGTCGCGAACCGAGGGCATCGAAAGCTGCATAACGGCTTCATGATCATGTGGGCTTTGACGAAATTCAAATTGGTCGCATGTGCATGACGAATTTGATGTGTATCCGTCGAAATTCACCGTATGTGTACTTAGCAAATTTCTCAATTACTTTGTGCACGCTCGTCAGATCGAGACGAAACTTGCGCCATCAGGACCGTATCATTTTTCTGGTCCTGTATTATAATGCCTGTGGTTCGTATTATGTATTTTGGAATACGTGTACGTATTTTATCTTGTATTGCATGATTTCTTGCTTAGCTTCCTTCATGGCTAGGTTTATTCTTGGTTTGGGTTCGGCTAGGTTTGGTTTTCTTTGGTTCATAATGAACCAAGGATGAACCCCTACCTACCATCACCACTACCATTTATTAACCCCACTTCCTTCTCTCTCTTTATTACTCTTCTTCTTTTCTCCATTACTTCTTACTTACCAGAGAGAGAGGTCTAGGCAAGTGCAACTTGCTTCATGGAGGAACTCCAATTTTATTGCTTCATTCTCTTTCTTACAGCATTTCTACTTACTTTAATACTTGGCATTTTTACTTTCCATGGCCAGATTCTTGTAGATCTAAGTTTACTTTATTTTTGGAATTCTTGGGTTTTGATCTACTTAATCATGTTATTTCTGAGTTTTGATGGTTCTATGTTGTAGAGCATTTCGTTCTGCCCCGTTTTAACCTATGGAAGTTCGGATTTGGGCTCCGGATGATAGAGTTATAGAGCTTGAGAACTTGGCTCCCATGGCGTTCTTCTTCTCGAAATTTTGGAAAAGTTGAACTGTGCTTGACTTGACCGCATGAATATTTCATGTGAAAAGTGTTCTTCCAGCCGCATGACTTGAAGAACCTTCGAGCCGCATGAGGGCCGAACTCGTCTAGCCACATAACTCGCTCAACCCCCAGCCGCATAATACTCTGCACTTCTTGAGCCGCATGAGACGCTACCCTTTTAGCCGCATGCGCCCTACCCCTTCCTGGCCGCATGGGACCCCGCTTCTTCCAGCCGCATGAATTCCTCTCCCCACTCAGTCGTATGCGCCCTTGCTCCTGCAGCCGCATGTCCACCCGCCGCATGAGGCCGAACCCCGCTAGCCACATGAGACCCACTTGACTACCGGCCGCATATACCGATTGGTCGGCCAGCCGCATAAACCTACACCTCCACCTGCCGCATTGAGCTCGCTCGATCCCAGCCGCATAATACTCTGCTCCTCTTGAGCCGCATAGGCCTTGCTTCCCGCTGGCCGCATGAGAACTTCTTCCCCGAGCCGCTTGTGCCTTATGGTCCCGCGAGCGGTATAGACCTGCTTTCCGCTTGCCGCATGAGGCTTAGCTTCATGAGCCACATGCAACCCACTTGCTCTCAGCGGCATGAACCCTTTCCCCTTCAGCCGTATATGCTCATTTCTTCCCGCTAGCCGCATATGCCTCCCTCTCCCTGAACCGTATGGGCTTTGGACCCTGAGCCGCATGACCCCTCCCTGTACCTTGCTTTAGTGATTATTATTATTATTACTTGATTGTTACTGTTAATTCATGTCTTGTAACCCTAGATCAACTTGGTCTCCTGATTGAATGCTTGTACTATGATGCCCTGCATATGTACCTGAACACGAAAGTGACCCGTCGTGGTGCACTCCTGACAAGTGAACATGACATGACCTAATAGTGGCCCGTCATGGCGCACTTCTGACCAGTACACCCGACATGATAACCTGACATGATATATCTTGATAAGCTGTTGCGACGGCTACCTGACATGACATGACCTGTATAAACAACCTGGACACCGTAGAAGATTGTGCTTGAACAAATAATCCAGTCCTGTATTGTATCATGTCTAGGATGGGACTCCTGAGTACCACGGTCAGGAGTACCTACTAAAATGGACTAAGGCTAATAACTAGATTAATACATTAGTCATAAAGAGATCTCCCAGCTGCAGGCAATCCCGTTACCTGGGCGCGCCTGGGATCTGTAGCCTACCGTCGAGTAGGGAACATTTCCAGCACACTGTCATGTGTTGCACCCTTCAAGCTACCTAAGGGTATATGCATTTCCTGGACGATGTACCCACCTGAATTCAACCTCTAATTTTTGACCTGGGTAACCTGGATGGTCTGCAGGGCTTGTGGCTGTGGAATAATCTCACTGCATCTTGCTAGTAACTAGGCCTGTGATAACCCTAGTTAGTTAAAGTATCAAGCCGTACTTATTGCTTGGCCGTGATTGTTGAATGAGGAATAATCAGTCTAGTCTTGCCTTGATCCTGTATAGATTATTTTATGTTCTGATTTTTTTTATATTATCTTGTTGATATATGGAAGAAACCAAGTTCGGTTCAGATGAAGGGTTATAATCTCGGTCCTTGTTTGGTTTAAGGATTGTAACCTGGTTATCTGAATGGTCCCATGGTCATCTCACCATATATCCTCGTGATGTTATATTATCTCCAGTTTTACTATATATTATCTTCTGTGCTAATTGCTGGTTTTAGTTCCTAAGTGAAGCTTCCTTTGTGGTACTTGCTCTTTCTGGGATCTAACCCAGCTGGTTTTGTATGGCCAGATTTTAGAGTAGCTCCAGAGGATCTACCGACTTTCTAGCCCGATGGTGACCACCAGACGTAACCAGGGCAACGAGTGGGTTATTTTTGGCTCTCCCACTCTATTATAAACATATTCTTTTGAGGCGTTTAGTCGATGAGCACCTGTTTAGCTCGATTGCACTTACTTACTGTCTGCCTACGGGCTGTAACATGATTGACAGATCCTAGGGTTGATCATGTATGACTAAACTCTTGTTAGGCCTAACATTTTGTAACGACTAGCTTCATGATCAATTGAATATGTAATGTTTGGGACGTCTTACTATTGTATATTTGGTGATCTAACATCTTATAACATTTACTTACTTGCTTGTGATTGAGACACTAGGCTTGTTCATGACCATAGAAGACTGTTGGCTTGTAGTAAACCCTCATGTATCTAGACAGCCGTGACCGTATAGCGAGGTGGGTTGCACTTCAATATACGTAGCTGGCTATGTCTGCCCCCGCTCTCCAGTATTCTGGTTTTGGGGAGTGACATGGTTTAAGTGGTGGTCCATGCGGGTCTTGTAAATCAAGATACGTGAGGGTTTACCGAATAGATGTCTCAATCAGTATTCGCCCTTGATCTCTGTTCGTATCTTCTGAATCCCTGGATTCTTGTCGTGATCATATGCTTGTATCGTTGATCTATCCTGGTCCTTTCTTATTGTTCCCCATGTCGTCTTCTTCAGCGGCATCGTTCCTGGACCTGCCGGTCAGCAAGACGGAGCATTTCCCGCGGATCAGCAAGCCCAGCATTCGGGAGTAGCCTCCAGAGTCCTGCCTTCTGGCGGAGAGCCACCAGTCCAGCCAGTTCAGCCTGCCGAACCTGATGATGGAACTTTGGTAGGACTCATCAGGACCTTGATAGCTTCCCAAGATCGTCGGGGAGATGCCTTGCACCAGGCAGTGACGGATGCTTTGACCAGGGGCGGTCATCAGGGTAACAGTACGGCCAACAGCTTCAAGCGCTTGAACCCTCCCTTCTTCGATGGTAGTAAAGATGCTATCGCTGCAGATGCTTGGCTTCAGGACACAGAGGTGATTCTAGAAGCAGGCAGGACCCCAGAGAACGAGAAGGTGGCCGTAGTGCGACTGCAGTTGCTAGATCTTGCCCGCAGCTGGTAGGCGGCTCAGGCTGTTGGGTTAGCAATACCCATTGCTTGGGCAGTATTCAGAGAGAGATTCCAGACCAAGTATTTTGATGCTGTAGCTCGGTACGATCTATAGACGAGGTTCACCAATCTGAAGCAGATGGACAGGACGGTCGACGGATATGCGGCCGAATTTTTGAGACTCAGTCGGTTTGCTCCCACCTTGGTGGCAACCGAGTATGATAGAGCCCAACGAATCCAGCAGGGGATTCACCTGGAGATTCTATTGGCAGTTGAGCAGTTTGAGCATCAGACTTCTGATGCAGTCTTGAGAGCATCTTGGAGGCATGAGTATACCTCCCAAAGGATTATGGATAGGGCCGGAGGTCGGAAGAGATCCCACGGCCAGATGAATCAGTTGTCAGCCCCAGCCCCAGCCCCAGTAGCCAGGGCTTTGACTATTGGAGCTCCGAGGTGGGCGGCCTCAGTGACGTCAGTTCAGCATTCAGCCTCGACGTACCCTCAGCAGCAGAAGCAGAAACAAACTTCCACAGTAGGATGTTCTTATTGTGGAAAGCCAGCCATGTAGTGGCAGAGTGTCGCAGGGCACAGGAATTGTGTCTGGCTTGTGGAGCAGCAGACCATAGGGTTGGATTCTGCCCGAATAGGGGTGGTTCATCATTGTCCAACCTTTCTAGCTCTTCGGTGAGAGGACCAGCTCCGATCTAGCAGTAGCAGTATCCATTGTCGAGGCCCTTGCCGCCTCAGTCCCAAGTATTCCAGCAGCAGAACCCCCAGCAGCATACTCAGGCCCAAGCCTTGAGTCAGAATAGGCAGCGAGGATTTCAGCAGAGGGGATCAGCACCCCGAGGGCATGGTCAGGTTATAGTGATGACCGCAGAGGAAGGATTGGCACCAGGAGAGGTAGTGGCAGGTACTATTCTCGTCAACTCCTTTCCAGCTTCAGCTTTATTTGATTATGGTGTATCACATTCTTTTATGTCTGCACGATTTACGAAACGGATAGGATTGGAGCCCGAGTCATTATCAGTAAGGCTCAATATACTTACTGGTAACGGACTTGTGGGAGTCGATAGGGTGTTTTCCTCGTGTCGGATCGTAGTTAGCGGTAAGGAATTTCCCGCTAGATTGATAGAATTCCCGATGACCGATTATGATGTGGTCCTAGGGATGGATTGGTTGAGGAACCAGTATGCTAGAATAGACTGCCATATTGGTAGGGTTGTTTTTAACATTCCAGGCGAGCCAGAGTTTTCCTTCTCCCGAGGCAAAGTTGTGCCTTCTTCTCCAGTATTGCGGATGGCAGTAGCAGCAGTGCAGTTGCCCCGGATAGTCGAAGAGTTTCCAGATGTTTTCCCAGAGGAGCTTCCAGGTATGCCGCCAGAGCGGGAAATGGAGTTCACCATATACTTGATTCCTGGGACAGCCCCAGTGTCAGAGAGAGTCTACAGGATGGCGCCTTCAGAATTGGAGATCTTGTATAAGATGATTGAAGAACTTCAAACCAAGGGATTCATTCGTGCTAGTGGATCGCCTTGGGGAGCCCCGATGCTTCTTGTGAAAAAGAAGGATGATACGTCCAGGTTATGTGTTGATTATCGTACCTTGAACTTAGTGACAATCAAGAATAGATACCCTCTCCCGAGGATAGATGACTTGTTTGATCAGCTCAAAGGGGCAGCAGTATTCTCGAAGATTGACTTGCGCTCAGGATATCATCAGATCAGAGTCAGAGAGTAGGACATCCCGAAGACAGCTTTTAGATCGAGGTATGGGCATTGGGAGTTCCTAGTGATGCCATTTGGAGCGACCAATGCGCCGGCGGTATTCATGGATCTCATGAATCGTATTTTCATGCCCTATTTGGATCAGTTCATGATTGTATTTTTGGATGACATCCTGGTCTATAGCAGGAATGAAGTGGAGCATGAGCAGCATCTTCGTGTGGTTCTTCAGATTCTCAGGGAGCACCAGTTATATGCCAAGTTCAGTAAATATGAGTTCTGGCTCGATCGCATTTCGTACATGGGTCACATCATCACTCGAGGAGGAGTAGAAGTGGATGCCTAGAAGATTGTGGCTATTGAGTCGTGGCCAGTGCCCAGCACCGTTGCAGAAGTTCACAGTTTTCTTGGATCGGCCGGCTACTACCGACAGTTTTTTTTCAGATTTTGCTCGGATTTCAGCACCATTGACCCAATTGACCCGCAAGGATGTGCAGTTTGCTTGGACAGCAGAATGTCAGGATTCTTTTGAGAAGTTGAAGCGAGACTTGATGACGGTTCCTATTCTTACGCTTCCAGATGGAACCGGAGGATTCTCAGTACATTGTGATGCTTCAGGCAGAGGCCTAGGATGTGTTCTGATGCAGCATGGGAAGGTAATAGCTTATGCATCACGACAACTTCGTGAACATGAGAGGAATTACCCAACCGATGACTTGGAGCTGGTAGCAGTAGTGTTTGTACTTAAGTTGTGGAGGCACTACTTGTACGGAGATAGGGTGGAGTTTTTTACCGACCACAAGAGCCTGAAGTATGTTTTCATCCAGAAGGATCTTAACATGCGTCAGAGGAGGTGGCTGGAGCTTCTTGTAGATTATGATGTCAACTTGCAGTATCATCCCGGGAAGGCCAACGTCGTTGCAGATGCATTGAGCAGGAGAGCCAGAGTTTATTTCCTAACTGCACAACCAGAGCTGTTAGCAGATCATCAAAAGATGGGTATTGAAGTTGTTCTCCCTTCCAGTGTAGCATTGATGGCTAGCATGCAAGTTCAGTCCACTATAGTCGAGAGGATCCGGATGGTGCAGTCAACAGATTCCAAGCTTCAGCGACTCAGAGCAGAGTGTGAGGCAGGACGAAGACCGGAGTTATGCATTCATGAAGACGGTACACTTAGGCATGGTAAGCATCTTTGTGTACCCAGTGGAGATATCAGACAAGAGATCATGTCGGAAGCGCACAATTCTCAATATTCCATTCATCCGGGTGGTACGAAGATGTACCGCGATATCCGTCAGCACTTTTGGTGGAATGGCATGAAGAGGGAGATAGCCTGGTTTGTCTCTCGTTGTTTGGTCTGCCAACAAGTTAAGACTGAACATCAGAGGCCCGCTGGACTTCTTCAGCCCTTGCCGATTCTAGAATAGAAGTGGGAACATGTGACCATGGATTTTGTGACCGTATTACCTAGATTCCCAGCTGGTCGAGATGTTATTTGGGTTATAGTTGACAGGCTCACGAAGGTAGCTCACATCCTTCCGTTCAGAGTTGGTCAGTCGACAGCTCAGTTAGCAGAGATGTACCTCAGACAGATTGTCAGGTTGCATGGAGTTCCAGTTAGTATCACCTCGGACCGAGATTCGAGATTCATGTCGCACTTTTGGCGTAGCCTGCAGGAGAGTTTGGGAACTCATCTCCAGTTCAGTTCAGCATATCATCCGCAGACAGATGGCCAGTCGGAGCGCACAATCCAGACTCTTGAAGATATGTTGAGATCTTGTACACTTGACTTCGGTGGTTCATGGGAAGATCACTTGCACCTGGTGGAGTTCTCGTACAACAACAGTTTCTAGGCCAGTATCCAGATGGCACCGTTCGAGATACTGTATGGTAGGAAGTGCAGATCCCCGCTATCATGGGATGATGTCGGAGAGAGGCAGATGCTCGGTCCAGAAATGATTTCCCAGACAGTTAAAGTGGTCGGAAGAGTCCGGGATTATCTTTGAGTTGCCCAAGATCGTCAGCGTCATTGGGCCGATTCTTATCGGCACCCTCTCGAGTTTTCTGTCGGTGACCAAGTATTCCTAAGGATATTGCCTAACCGTGGCGTCATTCGTTTCGGCGTACGGGGAAAGCTTAGTCCTAGGTATATAGGGCCATTTGACATTCTGGAGCGATTAGGAGATGTATCCTATCGTCTCGCTCTTCTGCCGTCGCTAAGCGAGGTGCATGACGTGTTCCATGTATCCCAATTACGACGGTATATCCCAGACACGAACTACATCCTGGATCATTCGAAATTGGTTGTTGGTACCATCTTTTCGTATGAGGAGAGGCCCGTGTCTATATTGGACCAGAGAGAGAAGATACTCAAGAACAAGACTATCAAGTTAGTCCGAGTTGCTTGGGGTCATCACACTTTGGGTGAGTCAACGTGGGAGCGTAAGGATGATATCCGATCGCGGTATCCCGACTTGTTTGACTCGTGAGGTATATTGTCTTCCTTATGCCTCATGCCTTCGATTCCTTGCTTGAATGAGTGATTGCCTGCCTAGTTATAGCTTGCTTGTGATTGATATAGCTTGTCCTCGTCTCTCTAGCCTCTTAATTAAATTCCAAGGACGAAATTCTTTTAAGGTAGGTAGAGTTGTAATGCCTGTGGTTCATATTACGTATTTTGGAATACGTGTACGTATTTTATCTTGTATTGCATGATTTCGTTCTTAGCTTCCTTCATGGCTTGGTTTATTCTTGGTTTGGATTCGGCTAGGTTTGGTTTTCTTTGGTTCATAATGAACCAAGGATGAACCCCTACCTACCACCACCACTACCATTTATTAACCCTACTTCCTTCTCTCTCTTCATTACTCTTCTTCTTTCCTCCATTACTTCTTACCTACCAGAGAGAGAGGTCTAGGCAAGTGCAACTTGCTTCATGGAGGAACTCTAATTTTATTGCTTCATTCTCTTCTTTACAGCATTTCTACTTACTTTAATACTTGGCATTTTTACTTTCCATGGCCAGATTCTTGTAGATCTAAGTTTACTTTATTTTCGGAATTCTTGGGTTTTGATCTACTTAATCATGTTATTTCTGAGTTTTGATGGTTTTATGTTGTAGAGCATTTCGTTCTGCCCCGTTTTGATCTATGGAAGTTTGGATTTGGGCTCCGGATGATAGAGTTATAGAGCTTGAAAACTTGGCTCCCATGGCGTTCTTCTTCTCGTAATTTTGGAAAAGATGAACTGTGCTTGACTTGACCGCATGAATATTTCATACGGCAAGTGTTCTCCCAGCCGCATGACTGGAAGAACCTTCGAGCCGCATGAGGGCCGAACTCGTCTAGCCGCATAACTCGCTCAACCCCCAGTCGCATAATACTTTGCACTTCTTGAGCCGCATGAGACGCTACCCACTTAGCCGCATGCGCCCTCCCCCTTCCTGGCCGCATGGGACCCCGCTTCTTCCAGCCGCATGAATTCCTCTCCCCACTCAGTCGCATGCTCCCTTGCTCCTGTAGCCGCATGTCCACCCGCCGCATGAGGCTGAACCCCGCTAGCCGCATGAGACCCACTTGACTACCGATCGCATATACCGATTGGTCGGCCAGCCGCATAAACCTACACCTCCACCTGCCGTATGGAACTCGCTCGATCCCAGCCGCATAATACTCCGCTCCTCTTGAGCCGCATAGGCCTTGCTTCCCGCTGGCCGCATGAGAACTTCTTTCCCGAGCCGCTTGTGCCTTATTGTCCCGCTAGCCGCATAGACCTGCTTCCCGCTTGCCGTATGAGGCTTAGCTTCTTGAGCCGCATGCAACCCACTTGCTCTCAGCCGCATGAACCCTTCCCCCTTCAGCCGTATATGCTCCTCTCTTTCCGCTAGCCACATATGCCTCCCTCTTCCTGAACTGCATGGGCTTTGGATCCTGAGCCGCTTGACCCCTCCCTGTACCTTGTATTAGTGATTATTATTATTATTACTTGATTGTTACTGTTAATTCATGTCTTGTAACCCTAGATCAACTTGGTCTCCTGATTGAATGCTTGCACTATGATGCCCTGCACATGTACCTGAACACGAAATTGACCCGTCGTGGTGCACTCCTGACAAGTGAACATGACATGACCTGATAGTGGCCCGTCGTGGCGCACTCCTGACCAGTATACCCGACATGATAACCTGACATGATATATCTTGATAAGCTGTTGCGACGGCTACCTGACATGACATGACCTGTATAAACAACCTGGACACCGTGGGAGATTGTGCTTGAACAAATAATCCAGTCCTGTATTGCATCATGTCTAGGATGGGACTCCTGAGTACCACGGTCAGGAGTACCTACTAAAATGGACTAAGGCTAATAACTAGATTAATACATTAGTCATAAAGAGATCTCCCAGCTGCAGGCAATCCCGTTACCTGGGCGCACCTGGGATCTGTAGCCTACCGTCGAGTAGGGAACATTTCCAGCACACTGTCATGTGTTGCACCCTTCAAGCTACCAAAGGGTACATGCGTTTCCTGGACGATGTACCCACCTGAATTTAACCCCTAATTTTGACCTGGGTAACCTGGATGGTCTACAGGGCTTGTGGCTGTGGAATAATCTCACTGCATCTTGTTAGTAACTAGGCCTGTGATAGCCCTAGTTAGTTAAAGTATCAAGCCGTACTTATTGCTTGGCCGTGATTGTTGAATGAGGAATAATCAGTCTAGTCTTGCCTTGATCCTGTATAGATTATTTTATGTTCTGATTTTTTATATTATCTTGCTGATATATGGGAGAAAACAAGTTCGGTTCAGATAAAGGGTTACAATCCCGATCCTTGTTTGGTTTAAGGATTGTAACCTGGTTATCTGAATGGTCCCATGGTCATCTCACCATATATCCTCGTGATGTTATATTATCTCCAGTTTTACTATATATTATCTTCTGTGCTAATTGCTGGTTTAGTTCCTAAGTGAAGCTTCCTTTGTGGCACTTGCTCTTTCTGGGATCTGACCCAGCTGGTTTTGTATGGCCAGATTTCGGAGTAGCTCCAGAGGATCTACCGACTTTCCAGTCCGATGGTGACCACCAGGCGTAACCACGGCAACGAGTGGGTTATTTTTGGCTCTCCCACTCTATTATAAACATATTCTTTTGAGGCGTTTAGCTGACGAGCACCTGTTTAGCTCGATTGCACTTACTTACTGTCTGCTTACGGGCTGTAACATGATTGACAGATCCTAGGGCTGATCATGTATGACTAAACTCTTGCTAGTCCTAACATTTTGTAACGACTAGCTTCATGATCAACTGAATATGTAATGTTTGGGACGCCTTACTATTGTATATTTCGTGATCTAACATCTTGTAACATTTACTTACTTGCTTGTGATTGAGACGCAAGGCTTGTTCATGACCCTAGGAGACTGTTGGCTTGTAGTAAACCCTCATGTATCTAGACAGCCGTGACCGTATAGCGAGGTAGGTTGCACTTTAATATACGTAGCTGGCTATGTCTGCCCTCGCTCTCCAGTATTCTGGTTTTGGGGCGTGACATGTATGCCAAGTTTGGTCCGATTCTGAGACAGTTGATAAAATCGCCGTATCGCGGGCCCCCCGGTCCGACTCAACGGGTGATTTTGTGCACGGCCCGCCGGAATCCAACATATGGTTGGGTTTGTATCGGAAAACCGGATCCGTAGACATGTAGTTTGACGACTTTAGAGACCATTGACTCTGGCACGCTTTTCGGTGCAAAGCGGGTCCAACGGCAGATACCGTTTTTGCCTGAAATTATCGTTTTGCTCTTGTGTCCAGAATTGGACTTAAGGACAGGCAATCCTAGCTAATTTGACTATTTTGAGAATGTTGGCGATGTTTTTTTCAGCTTTCGAAGACAGTGGTGATGACTTTGACTTTATGGCATACCAGTTGACGGTATCTTATTGGTTCTCCGTGCAACCCTCAGGCAAGTATACCTTGCCTCCCTCTACAGTTTATTATATGCATATTTCTATTATTATATAGTTTTACTAGTTGGTTATTAATTGTGATTTGTATATCGTACATGCTAGTATAGCTATAGTCCTTGTACATGGTTAGCCTTGTTAGTTCATATTGGATTAGTTCTCTCGTGTATCGTGATTACGTCGTGTCGTGTCTTCACCTGTGTCTTGACTGAGTCGTGTCTGTTAGTATGAGTGAGTGAACTGCTATTCCTTTGTCTTTCCCACAACCTTCGAGTCCACACACGGGGCGAGGTTTGCCTTTGCACCTGCGATTCCACATACGGGGTGAGGGTGACTTGTCTTGAAACTGACCTGCGAGTCCACATTCGGGGCGAGGGTTGGTTTTCCATTGATCTACAAGCAGTTTATTTATGCATACTTGATCCCGTATCCGTGTTCATAGTTATCTGTCAGTAGCCACTTGTCAGTCTCATGTCTAGTTCCTGTTTACACCCTGGTTATATTATTGCGTGATTAAACTGTTAGATAGGCATGTTTTATGTATTTTGCTAGTCCGCTGAGGACCTGATGATCTCTTCAGGTTTAGCGACTGCATGGTGTTAGTTAGCAGAGCGGGATGGTAGAGGATTGCGATGTATGATACAGGTATTTTGCTTGTGATATTTCTTTATTATCTTCTCGTGCTTTATATTCAGTACCATGATATACTCTGCTTATTTATAGAATCATATCATTCTTGGAGTCTAATCGAACAATATGCTAATGGGCTGCAGACCACGACCCATACTTGTTCATTCTTGTTTTATATGATTCCTGTGGATTGAGATATAGTTTAGATTAGACATGATACCCATGACCTTGATAGCTTATACGTACTCGAGTCGAGCTGGAGTCCGCTCGATACGTAGCTGGCTTGCTCACGAGCTCGCGCCCGAAAAGTGGGTACGGGTCGTGAAAAGTTTTTGTGGTGGCCCATGCAGGTCAGAGCATATCGTATCGGTTACGTAACTGTACCGGTACGAGCCTGCGACAATGACTAAACCTTAGAAATCACAATCCACTCTGCCTTGAAAAAAATTCTCCTAGAAATTTCTCTACGTCCTTGAAAACTCTATATTTGCTCTCGATTATACTTCATTGATTCCTGTGCCATTGATTCTCGTCCCTTCCTATTCCGAGGTGACAAACGATCGTGCTGTCTAGAATTCATTAGAAATCCTTAAATTATAATACATATTGCTTGACTATTGAGTATTGGTTGTTTATATATATGAGTGATTATAGGTAGCATATGTCCTAGATATTTTTGGTAGAATTATTAGCCCTAGTTAGAAGATTATAAGATTTTATCGACCTATGTTTCGAGAGAGTAGTGTGACCAAAGGTGGGTAGAAGTCCTCGAGATTTCGTAACTACCAAATGACTAGAGAAGGCCATAAAATATTTTAGAAATTAAATTTAAGGAGATTAAGGTAATAGTAGACTTTGATTTTAAGACATAGTCATGAATTAGAATTTCGAGGACGAAATTATTTTTAAGGTGGGTAGATTTGTAGCTTCCCTTCCCGGAGAATATTTTTCGAAATATTTTTTGATTTAAATGGTGACTTTAGGATTTTATAAATAATTATTTAGTTAATTATCACGGTAGATAATTTTAGCCATGGTTGAGTTTTAAAGTACCAGACAACTAGGAATCATGGCACGGATAGTGCAGTAGCGTGCTTTGACTAGTGTTTAGCCATGGTAGGGGAGTGCAAAGCCATAAGTGAGTCCTAACTAGGAAAACCAAGCTGAGTTGCGACTTAACCTTTCTAGATGTTCAGTTATTTATTAATTAAATTATTAACTTGCATAAAACCTGGTCGTACCGAATTAGTCAAGCCGGACCCGAATCGAGCCCAAGCCCATGTAGTCATGCGATACATCCAAAGACATTCGTGTTGATGTATTTTGCTATGATCGTGTCGTATTCCATTTTAGTGATATAGTGAATATTTCTAAGTATTCCTATTTAAATATTATAAATATCATTATTAGTTTATATTCAATGATATTTGCCCTTGTACAATTTGGGACTAGTAGACTGTACAAATAATATATATACCATTATTGGTTTATTAAATTTTGTTATTATTATTATTATTATTATTATTATTTATTGTGATTGTTATTTAATATTATTATTTATTGGTTATATTATTTTATTGTCTAATAAATATAATGTTTATGTGTATATTAATATATACGATGTACGTGTATATTTGTATGTATATATAAATATATTATATTGTATCATATGTATTTGTATGTATATATAAATATATATTAATGTATAAGTGTGTATATATATAAATATATTATATGTGTGTAATTAATATATATATAAATAGATTATATAAATGTGCGTATGTGGGTATATATATATATATATATATATATATATATATATATATATATATATATATGTTAAAAAAAAATATGTATAGAAGTATGTATACATGAATGTGTATACATATATATGTATATATATATATATATATATATATATATATATATATATATATATATATATATATATATATATATATATATATATATTATTTGTAATAAAAAGAAAGGAATAAAACCAAATAAACCAGATGAGCTCAGGAGCCCATCAGCTCAGCCTTAGGCCTGAGCAGGCTTAGCAGACCTCAGCCCATTCGGGCTAAGCCAGCCCAGGCTAGCAGCCCGGCCAGCTAGCCCCAGGCCCATCCCAGCCCAGCAAGACCTTGCCCAGGGAAAAACCGAAGCTAGCAGACCCGAGCAAATTCTGCTCCCACGCATTTATGCGTATAAAACAGAGAGGCAGAGATCGGGAGGAATTATCATCGAAAACACTCAAAATCCTAACGCCACCCCAGCCTCCTCGACTGGACGACCCCTCCATACTACCACGTGTGCCGCCACGTCGCCGGACGACGCCGGAGCACCGCCCCATGGTCGGCCAAACGCTGGCCCCGTGCATGCATACGACAGCAACAACAGTGAAGGTGCCGAGTTCGTAGCATGTTTTTCGCCTCCTCGCTCCACGTTTTCTCGAGCCATTTTTGCGGGTATGCCCCCAACTTATACAAGGTTAATTCTCTTCAAGTATAAAGATTTATTTCGCTGTGTACGCGACGAGAATCGAGGCCAAAGTGGCCGAAAAACCTGTTTAAAACAGGACAGAAACCCAGTCCCAACGTAGGTTTTGGAAGACATTTCCTCGCCGATCCACCAACATTTTAGAACATCTACCTGAATAGGATTGTAGACAACCTATACGAGATTAAAACCTATTTGGTAGATCCAAATTTTATCAAGTATGTACAAGGATATTCGAATTCAAAAATCATCAAAAATATATTTTCAAAAATATAGAAAATAGAAAAATTGTTCCACACGAGGTGCGTCCCGCCAAACCGGGCGACGTGGTCGCGAACCGAGGGCATCGAAAGCTGCGTAACGGCTTCGTGGTCGTGTGGGCTTTGACGGAATTCAAATTGGTCGTGTGTGCGCGACGAATTTGATACGTATCCGTCGAAATTCACCGTATCGTGCACTTTGCAAATTTCTTAATTACTTTGTGCATGCTCGTCAGATCGAGACGAAACTTGCGCCATCAGGACCATATCATTTTTCTGGTCCTGTATGCCAAGTTTGGTCCGATTCTGAGACAGTTGATAAAATTGCCGTATCGCGGGCCCCCCGGTCCGACTCAACGGGTGATTTTGTGCACGGTCCACCGGAATCCAACTTTGGACATACAGTTGGGTTCGTATCGGAAAACCGGATCCGTAGACATGTAGTTTGACGACTTTAGAGACCATTGACTCTGGCACGCTTTTTGGTGTAAAGCGGGTCCAACGGCAGACACCGTTTTTGCCTAAAATTGCCGTTTTACCCCTGTGTCCAGAATTGGACTTAAGGACAGGCAATCCTATCTAATTTGACTATTCTGAGAATGTTGGCGATGTTTGTTTTAGCTTTCGGAGACAGTGGTAATGACTTTGACTTTATGGCGTACCAGTTGACGGTATCTTATTGGTTCTCCGTGCAACCCTCAGGCAAGTATACCTTGCCTCCCTCTACAGTTTATTTACATGCATATTTCTATTATTATATAGTTTTACTAGTTGGTTATTACTTGTGATTTGTATATCGTACATGATAGTATAGTTATAGTCCTTGTACATGGTTAGCCTTGTTAGTTCATATTGGATTAGTTCTCTCGTGTATCGTGATTGCGTCGTGTCGTATCTTCACCTGTGTCTTGACTGAGTCGTGTCTGTAAGTATGAGTGAGTGAAGTGCTATTCCTTTGTCTTTCCCATAACCTGCGAGTCCACACATGGGGCGAGGGTTGCCTTTGCACCTGCGAGTCCACATACGGGGCGAGGGTGACTTGTCTTGAAACTGACCTACGAGTCCACATTCGGGGCGAGGGTTGGTTTTCCATTGATCTACCAGCAGTTCATTTATGCATACTTGATCTCGTATCCGTGTTCATAGTTATCTGTCAGTAGCCACTTGTCAGTCTCATGTCTAGTTCCTGTTTACATCCTGGTTATATTATTGCGTGATTAAACTGTTAGATAGGCATGTTTTATGTATCTTGCTAGTCCTCTGAGGACCTGATGATCTCTTCAGGTTTACCGACTGCATGGTGTTAGTTAGCAGAGTGGGATGGTAGAGGATTGCGATGTATGATACATGTATTTTGCTTGTGATATTTCTTTATTATCTTCTCGTGCTTTATATTCAGTTCCATGATATACTCTGCTTATTTATAGACTCATATCATTCTTGTAGTCTAATCGAACAATATGTTAATGGGCTGCAGACCACGACCCATACTTGTTCATTCTTGTTTTATATGATTCCTGTGGATTGAGATATAGTTTAGATTAGACATGATACCCATGACCTTGACAGCTTATACGTACTCGAGTCGGACTGGAGTCCGCTCGATACGTAGCTGGCTTACTCACGAGCTCGCGCCAGGAAAGCGGGTGTGGGTCGTGACAACAAGGTAGGGGCAGATGGAGTCGAGGACGTCGGATCTGATCGATATCGTCGAGGAGCTCGTCGGAGTTGGAGAAGAGGTTTTGTAGGTTGCGGCCTCGTCCTCCCCTATCATCATCATCGAGGACTGTCAAAGATTTTGACAGTCCTTTCTATTGGAAAGGGGTCTCAAGATAAGAAAGAGGTAAAAAGTTTACATGTTTTGGTGCTTTTGGAACAAGAAGAAGAAATTTGATTATGAATTTCGAGTTTTACTTATTATTTTTTGAGAGAACAAAATCAATGAGCCTTATCCAAGTTACGGAGTTTTGAATTAGTTAAACATTTTGATTTTGATTTTTCAAACTATTCCAAACATGAGCTTCATTATGAGAGTAGTAGAGATGCATGTCATTCTGTGGACCTCGCACCATTATATAATTGTCTCGTTCTGTCATGTTTCTGGTTCACACTTAGTAGAATGTGTGAATGTTGGCTCCTCCATAGTAGATGTTAAGGTCTCGTTTGGATCGCGGAATGGAAGGGAAAGAAAATCAATTTCTTATCATTTTTTGGAAAATTATAATTTTTATTAATTTTTTTTCTTTTTCGATTTTTAGAAATGTCAAGGAATTTGGAAAGAAAAGTGAATACTTCAATGTGGAAAAGTGATTCCTTGCTTGGATGGATGGAATCACTTTCTCCCCTAATTTTCTTTCCATTGTAAATCACTTTCTTTTCCTCCTCATTTTCTTTGGCACCCAAACATAGAAAAGTTATTACTTTTCTTTCTCAACTCGATGATTCCGCGAACCAAACGAGAGTTAAAAAACACTTATTTACAACCATAAATGACAGTTTGCACACACATTCTCCCTTTGATTGATTCATTCCCTCTTTTATTGATTCATTCTTCTTGCAATGATACTATGGAGAGTGATTTGCCCAAAAATAAACTTATAAAATGCTTTATGTGTAGAAACAAAATCATAAAGCAGAATACTCTAGAGGGGGGGAATAGAGTAGGCAGCGGAATATTGCTAATTAAAAAACTCGTTAGTAGTTAGATCACAGATATAATAATAATTAGAAAATAAATGACAGTAATAAAAAGGTAATCAGAAGGCAAATGCAAACACCGAGATTTATACTGGTTTTTCTCTTGTGAGGACTAGTCCAGTCGGAAGAACTCTAGCTTCCAGTTGAATCTACTATTGAAAAATCCCGCAAGTTTTCATACGAAGTCCTTGCAACTTCTACAGACGTAAGCTTTGATACGAAGAACTCGACCAACTTCAATTGTGAAGAGTTGTATCTTCAATCAGGACTCTGATTACAATCGCTCTGAAACTTCTAGACCGCACCGTACTGGAAAATCGACTAGAGGATTATAACTGGCTTGGGATTTGAAAATGGAAGCTTTTTAGAACTCTTTGGAAGAAATGTAAGCTTTAGAAGAGAAGAGACTGAAAGTGAATTGGTGATTTGAAATGATCGAAATCCTTCTCTATTTACAGTTTTTCCAAAGGCAGAACTCTGACAGAATTCGGGCAGAATTCAGACAGAACTCTTTGTAACAAACTGCAACTGAAGGAAGACCAAGTTCAAAATCAAACGTTCACATAACGTTCAACTTGGCTGAACTTTGGCCGAACTCTGGCCGAGTTCTGTCAGGGTTTGGTCAGTTGATTTTGAGAAAAATAATTTTGGCTTTTTGAAAAGTCCTTCAGAAGCTTTTTGTATAATAGATGTTTTTCAAAAACATAGGTCAGTTTTCAAAAACGATTTTAGGATAGCCTATTTGCCAGTACGACTTGGTATACAATGTATTCCTAGACTCAATAAAATAAAAAATTACATTGCTTTGAAGGAAATACATTCCGAGTGGCAAACAGCTTCGGTCTTGAACAGAGTAGATATCCATCGTTGAGCAGTGTCCAAAACATCGTAGGTAAACATCTGAATTGACTTGCATTTATATCGAGACAAAGTTTGATCAAGTATTAAAATCAGGTTTTACCATGACCAATGGGCCAACAATCTCCCCCATTTTGATAATTGACAAACCATGCCGATATAACATCTTGGTTTGGATCAATTTAAAAATATATACCGTCGGTTTATAGAGAAAAAATAAAATTGTTCATAACCTGTATTCAGAAAGATGTTAGATCTTATTTCTTTCCCGTTGTCACTTAGCAAAATAATTGCAAAAGAGAAAGCTCCCCCGCAATAATTGCATAAGTAACAAGCAGTAAAGAAACACAAAAAAATAGATAAACAACACAGGCATGGTAGTTGTCACAGACAGTTTATATGGAAGCATAAAGAAAGATTATGCTAGAATGAAGCTGAAACAAAATAAAGTGCTGAATAATAAACTAATGTGAGTCAAATGCCAAACTGAGGCATAAAAACATATATCTATGTAAGTCACAAATCATAACCAAAATAAAGAATACTGATAATGCTTGGAATGTCGGAGCATTTCCAAGTAAATATAAGACAAAATAGACAGTCTCAAACAGTAACATCTCAGAAATCATCATCCTCATCATAATCGACTGCAGCGCCAGCATGTCCAGATTGAACAGCTCCAGAAGTGCCGGCTCCAGAAGTATGAGGAGTGGCACCAGAAGGACGATACCAATCGTAAACGTTTCCTGGCTGGAACATAGAGTGGACCGCCTCATCATCAATACGGTTGCCAGAAATAGAAGAGTCTCGAGGTAGAGAGAAAGCAAAATGACCCGTCTGTGCAAATCTCAGATCAGCGAAGGAGTTGGCAATAGCCTGGAATCGAGTCACGTCATGGAACTCATGTTCCCTGGAAGTGTCAACATAAAATGACTACAGATCTGATAGATGCTGATAAATACCCTCAAAGGTCATAGGATAAGACTAAAGAGGACCAGGTGCTGTGGGAGTAGGTGCAGGATGAGCAGGTGCAGTAGGTGGAGGAACAGTGGCAATGCTGCGATGAGAGAGTTTGAGGAACTTGGGCTCAGGGTCCAGAGTACAAGTGGATAAGTCAATATCAAATCTCTGAAAGATGCGTGGGATGATCATCGCATAAGAGAGGTTGCGGTCTCTTCCGCGACATCTACCTATCATCTGAATGATAGTCTTACGGGCAGAGAAAGGAATCCCCTTAAGAGTGTGATATAAAGCAGAAAGCTCAAGTGCAGTGACATCATCTTTTGAAGTGGATTTTGGAAGTAGAGTGGAATAGATGATGCGATGTAATTCATAGTTAAACAAGTTCAAGTTATTGGCCTTGAACTTTCCAGGACGAGCACGTGCGGGCGCACAAAGCTCATTTATGAAACTAACGAGTGTCGTACCATCGGAAAAAATCAAAATCAGTGATGTCATCGAGCGGGGCACCTTCGTTTGGAATACCAAGGATTTCTGCTAGCGTTTCATCATTAAACTCGATATCTATCCCTCTGATACGTGTTCTTGCGGTAAAAGTGTCTAACACGAAATTACAGTAAAATAGTCTAATGGCATTAGTAGCTATAGGGAATTATAAAGTAGCAAAGTGTTGTAACCCTAATACATCAAAGTAAGGACGGTGGTCGGAAAAGACAGTCGAATTGATCGGCGATCCGGTACAAATAGTACGCATAATGAAATCAGCATACCAAAGTAGGGCTTGGTCGGGAGTTTTGAAATAAAACACGTCCGATGCACCATCATCCGATTGGACCGAAGAAAAGAGGGAATTCGTATGCGGATCAGAAGATGATGCCTCTTCACTGGCGTGTGTCTTCTTCCTCTTGAAAGGATTGAATCTCTTAGGCATTCTATCCCAAAAACTAGAAATCCTAATAATTGGAAAGTGGAGAAAAAAAGAATTATACCTTCCGAGAATCAGGTATGCTGGAGAGAACGAGATTCTCCGCACGAATCCAAATTTTGGATGAAGATCTCCACGTGGATTGGAAGAAGGAAGGTGGAGAAGAACTAGGGTTTTCGGGTCACGGCTGCTGCTGTTTTGATGAGGTTTGGAAGAATGAAGAAGAGGGGGCCTCGGGTTCTGACTGGTACATATATATACCCAGCCAAACTCTGGCCGAATTCAGACCAAACTCGGGCCGAATTCGCCAAGGGTTGCCTGGCTATATATGTATATTAAAAAAAAATTGTGGGGCCACATCTTTTTCATCAATTCATTTCAATATTTAATTCAGAGTTTAGTAATTTTAAATTTTAAATAATACTATTAATATTATTTTATAAATTAATATTCTTTACTCAGTATCTGTCTCAGATTAGCTGTAGGAGTACTGTTCCAGCTACCGGAGGTTTATCGGAGAACTCTTAAATACCGCTTCGCTTCGACCGTAGTCGTGGTGACAGACAGACTCTTTTTAGGCTTGTATCGAAAATAGTTAATAAGTATTGAATAAATTAATTAATAAAACAAATTAATTAATATTATTGACATCTAAAATTCCTAATTCTCGACGTAAATAATTGAAACGATCTTCCGCTAGAGGTTTTGTGAGTATGTCAGCTAATTGATTCTGCGTGTATATGTATACAAGGTCTATATCTCCATTTTGTTGATGATCTCTAAGAAAGTGATGTCGAATCTCGATATGTTTAGTACGAGTGTGACATACTGGATTCTTAGTCAAATTAATAGACTAGTGTTGTCACAGAAAATGGGTATGTATGAAAAATGTAATCCATAGTCTTCTAAAGTTTGCTTCATCCACAAAATTTGTGTACAACAACGTCCTGTGGCGATATACTCAGCCTCAGTTGTTGATAATGCAACATAATTCTGCTTCTTACTAAACCAAGAGACTAGAGCTTTTTCTATGAAATGACATGTGCCGCTAGTGCTTTTTCTATCTACTTTGGATCCGCCAAAATCAGCATCAGAATAACCGGTTAGGTCAAATGACGTAGTTTTGGGATACCATAAGCCGACAGAAGAAGTGCCTTTAAGGTATCGGAAGATATATTTAACTGCGCATAGATGTGATTCCTTAGGATTAGCTTGAAAACGTGCACATAAGCAAACACTAAACATAATGTCTGGTCGACTAGCAGTTAAATACAGTAGGCTACCGATCATACCTCGATACCTACGTATATCGACAAGTTTGCCTTGTTCATCAATATCAAGCTTGGTTGAAGTCGCCATTGGAGTGCTAAGTGGCTTAACTGTTTCCAGGTCGAACTTCTTTAATAGAATCTTTGTGTACTTTGCTTGATTTATGAACGTCCCATTGTTGGTTGGTTTGATTTGCAGTCCGAGAAAGAATTTTAGCTCTCCCATCATGCTCATCTCAACTCATTCTGCATACACTTTAAAAATTTTTGACAAAGAGATTCATCAGTAGATCCAAAAATAATATCATCTACATAGACTTGAATCAAAAAAATGTTATTATTCAAAGATTTTATAAACAATGTAGTGTCAACCTTTCCCTTTGAAAACCCGTTATCAAGTAGAAAAGATCTTAGACGATCGTACCAAGCACGAGGGGCTTGTTTCAAACCGTATAAGGCTTTCTTCAACTTGAAAACATATTCTAGAAATTTGAAATCAGAAAAACTGGAAGGTTGAGCTACATAAACTTCTTCTTTTATAAAACCATTTAAAAATGCGCTTTTGACATCCATTTGAAATAACATAAAATTATAAAAACATACAAATACACATAACATGCGAATGGATTCTAATCTCGCAACTGGGGTATAAGTCTCATCATAGTCGATACCTTCTTCTTGATTGTATCCTTGAGCTACGAGTCGAGCCTTATTACGAGTCACTAAACCATTCTTGTTCAGTTTGTTTCGGAATACCCATTGGGTGCCAATGACCAGATGATCAATGGGCTTGGGAACAAGTTCCTAAACTTGATTCTGTTAGAATTGGTTTAATTTCTCTTGCATAGCATCTAACCAAAAATTATCACTACATGCTTCTTCAATATTTTTGGGTTCAAACTACGAATAAAAGCAACACAAGAAGCTATATCTTTATTAGAGGAACGAGTACTTATACCCTTGGTAATCTCACCAATTACCAAGTCCTTTGGATGATCAGCCAAGAATCTCATCTCTTTTTGTGTAGTCTCAGGATTGCTAGTTCCGACTTCTTTGCTTGAAGGTTCATCTGATGCTTGATGTGATGATTCTGCATCTCTGTGTGAAGGTTTTGGGTAGCTGTACTTGGTGTGATTATGTCTTTATTGTCATCATTATCTATGTGTTGATTTAGCTCATCAAACTTGACATTAATTGATTCTTCGATGATCTTGGTTCTTTGTTGAAGACTCTATATCCTTTACTCTTTGCTGCATAACCTAAAAATATACCTTCATCGGCCTTTTCATCAAATTTACTCAAATTGTCTTTAGTATTAAGAATAAAACATTTACAACCAAAAATCTTGAAAAATAAAACATTTGGTGTTCTATCAAACCATAGTTCATAGGGAGTCTTCTTCGATATAGGTCGAATTAGAACCCTATTGAGAATATAACATGCTGTAGCTTTAGCCCAAAAATATCTTGGTAGACTAAACAGATTTAACATTACTCTAGCCATTTCAGATAGAGTTCTGTTCTTATGTTCCATAACTCTATTTTGTTGCGGAGTCCTAGGGCAAGAGAATTCATGCAAATAATCGTGTGTCACAAAATTGCTTAAATTTTGCATTCTCAAATTCGTCGCTATGATCACTACGAATGCGAGTAATCATGAACCCGTTTTCATTCTGTACTTTCTTGCAAAAGGTGATGAATTCTGATAATACATCGTTCTTGCGTGCAGAAAATAAACCCATGTATAAGAGAAATTATCTATAATGACAAATGCATATAACTTACCACCTAGACTAACAATTCTACTTGGTCCAAATAAGTCCATATGCAATAGTTATAAAGGTCTAGTGGTACTTACAACGTTCTTGAATTTAAATACGGATTTGGTAGCTTTGTTCTTTTCACATTCACTATATACCGTATCCTTCTTGAAAGAAATGTCCGGTAAGCCGGTACCAACTTCTTTGTAGATAGTCTTAAAATTGTATCCATGTTTGCATGGCCGAGTCTCATATGCCATAGTTGACTCTCGAAGCTTTTGGCCATCAAACATCTACCTGCTTTGTTAGCATCTTCCAACAAATAGAAAACATATATGTTGTCTTCCCTAATACCTTCAAATATAGTACTACCAGTTGAACTATCAACTATAGTACATTTATCTTTGACGAAGTTAATACCATAACTGTGATAATCTAAATGGCTTATGCTGAGCAGATTATGTTTTAACTCGATAACTAGACACACATCTTTAATCATTGGATAGGGAGCCTTACCAATGTCACCGATACCGATTATGTACCCTGTTAAATTATTATCGAAGGAGACATATCCTTCTTTATTCTTCTTCGACAGTGTTACGAATAGTAAAGCGTCACCAGTCATGTGCCGTAAGCAACCGTTGTCGAGGATCTATTTGCTCCTAGCATGTGAAGGGCGTCCCACCTACAAAATAATTTGTAGATGAAACTTTTGGTACCCATTTCTTGTAGGGTCCTGACTGGTTAGTTTTTGGTATCCATGCATAAACATTTAAATCTACTAACTTTCTGATTCTACATGCAGAAGATATATGACCAATGAGGCCACAATAATGACATTTAGCATGTTGAGTGTTGAAAGTAGTGTGAGGTGCATGATTGGTAGGTATTGGTTTTCTAGTATAGAAGAATGCATGCCTATTAGTCTTCTTGGGCATAGTTTTGGTATGGTTTGGTCTGACAGTATTGGACGTGTTTCGATGATTCGTTAATTGACACGTGTTAGAATAGGAAGCAGCAACTTCAGGCCATTTTCCTAAACTAATTTCCAACTTTTTTGAAGTGTCATATAATCTATTATAGTCAGATGTGAGTGATTCTAATCTGACCTGTGCATACTGGAGACTCTTTCTCTCCTTAGATAGGTCTTCCTTTAACTGGATGATAGTTTGGTCTTATTCATCGGATAGCTTAACAGTCTCGTGTAACAACAACTTAATAGAGAAAAGTTCACCAAACTCATTTAAAGAGTCATTATTTATAACATGATCTAGTTGGTCGGTAAGTCTTCCTAGTTCACCTTTGTACTCTTTGAGTACCTTCTTAGAGGTTTCATATTTACTAGGCAGTTTCCTGTAATCATTTAGCAGGTCACTGAAAGCCTCTCCTAGTTGCTCGAAGGTGAAATCGTCATAAGGATCAAATAGAGGATTAGTGATTACCTGATCGCAAGCCATCAAGCATACATTTGCAGCGTCATCTGATTGTTCGTCTTCTGAGTCGCTGGCCTCACTTTCATGCCATATGCTTGTGTTGGCATACTTTCTTGATGTAGATTTCTTCAGGTAGCCTTTGTCATATTTGCTGCTTTTCTTTGATGATGATGCTGTTGGACAATCTTTCTTCATGTGTCTTTTCTTTTTGCATCCATAGCAAATAGGATCTTCCTCATTGTTGTTGTTGCTGTCTTTTGTTCTCCTGTTAAATCTCATGAACTTCTTGAATTTTCTTACTAGAAGAGCTTGATCTTCAGAGTCGGAGTCGCTGTCATCAGAGTCGTCTTCGACAGTTCTTCAATGTTGAGCCTTGTGAGCGATCGACTTCTCTGACTTCTCCTTTGGTATAGCATTTTCAAAGTCTTGAAGTTCTAACTCGTGAGTGTGTAGCTTACCCATGAGTGTTTTCAGAGACATTGTTGAGAGGTCATTCCCTTCAATGATTGCTGTAGCCTTTGGAATCCAGTTTTTTGTAAGAGCTCGTAGAAGTTTGCGAATCTTCTCATGGTTACTATAATCCTTGCCTAGTGAAGACAAAAGATTTACAATATCCAAGAATCTTGTAAACATCTGAATGACTGATCCACTTGGCTTCATTTTGAACGCCTCATACTCCTGAGTAAGTCTGCTGATCTTTGACTCCTTGACTTGTGTTGTTCCTTCGTGGGTTACTTCGAGAAGTTTCCACACTTCGTTTGATGTTGTGCAGGTAGACACCCTGTTGAATTCAGTTCTGTCTAAAGTACAAAATAGAGCGTTAATAGCACGTGCGTCAAGACTGGCCTTTTTCTTTTCATCCTCTATATATTTGTCATGGGGTTTTTCAACTAAAACTCTATCAACATTAATATGAGGGAGATTTTAAAGCCATCAATAACTACAGACCATAAGTCAAAATCAAGAGATTTCAGAAAGAAACTCATACGAGTTTTCCAATAAGTGTAATTTGTGCCGTCAAACAGTGGAGGTCTGTTTGTGGCTTGGCCTTCACTTGTGAATTTCACAGTTGCCATGTGTAATACTGTGATCTATATAACAATTGAATATAACTGCAATTTTACCTTACTTTACCTGTATAACTCGCTCTGATACCAATTGTAGGAACAAAATCGTAAAGCAGAATACTCTAGAGGGGGGGTGAATAGAGTAGGCAGCGGAATATTGCTAATTAAAAAACTCGTTAGCAGTTAGATCACAGATATAATTATAATCACAAATAAATGACAGTAATAAAAAGGTGATCAGAAGGCAAACACAAACACCGAGATTTATACTGGTTTCCCTCTTGTGAGTACTAGTCCAGTCGGAAGAACTCTAGATTCCAGTTGAATCCACTATTGGAAAATCCTGCAAGTTTTCATACAAAGTCCTTGCAACTTCTACAGACGTGAGCTTTGATACGAAGAACTCGACCAACTTCAATTGTGAAGAGTTGTATCTTCAATCAAGCCTCTGATTACAATCGCTCTGAAACTTCTAGACCGCACCGTACTAGCAAATCGACTAGAGGATTGTAACTGGCTTGGGATTTGAAAATGGAAGCTTTTTAGAACTCTTTGGAAGAAATATAAGCTTTAGAAGAGAAGAGATTGAAAGTGAATTGGTGATTTGAAATGATCGAAATCCTTCTCTATTTATAGTTTTTCCAAATACAGAACTTTGACAGAATTCGGGCAGAATTTGGACAGAACTCTTTGTAACAAACCGCAACTGAAGGGAGACCAAGTTCAAAATCAAACGTTCACATAACGTTCAACTTGGCCGAACTCTGGCCGAGTTCTGTCAGGGTTTTGTCAGTTGATTTTGAGAAAAATAATTTTAGCTTTTTGAAAAGTCCTTCAGAAGCTTTTTGTAAAATAGATGTTTTTTAAAAACATATGTCATTTTAAAAAGATAGGTCAGTTTTCAAAAACGCTTTAGGATAGCCTATTTGCCAGTATGACTTGGTGTACAATATATTCCTAGACTCAATAAAATAAAAAATTACATTGCTTTGAAGGAAATATATTCTGAGTGGCAAACAGCTTCGGTCTTGAACAGAGTAGATATCCATCGTTGAGCAGTGTCCAAAACGTCGTAGGTAAACATCTGAATTGACTTGCATTTATATCGAGACAGAGTTTGATCAATTATTAAAATCAGGTTTGACCATGACCAATGGGCCAACATTAAGGGTCTGCTTGGCAATTGTAAGGGTAGCTGTTATGAGGTTTTTTAGAGTACCGATTATGAGTGGTCCGATTTTGGTGGTTTTTAAGTAGCGG